>OZ007572.1:53831195-54016195 GCA_963931925.1 Onchidella celtica | reverse complement strand
TGGATCGATGGATGTATGGAAGGGTGGATGTATGGAAGGGTGGATGTGGGGAGGGGAGATGGATGGATAGATGGATGGATGGATGGATAGATGGATGGATGGATGTGGGAAGAGGAGATGGACGGATGGATCGATGGATGTATGGATGGGTGGATGTGGGGAGGGGAGATGGATGGATAGATGGATGGATGGAAGCGGGGAGGGGAGTCGGAGGGATGATTTGATGGATGGAAGGATGGATGAAGAGACGGAGGGACGGATGGATGGATGGATGGATGGATGTGGGAAGAGGAGATGGACGGATTGGATGGATGGATGTGGAAAGAGGAGATGGACGGATTGGATGGATGGATGGATGGATGGATGGATGTGGGAAGAGGAGATGGACGGATTGGATGGATGGATGGATGGATGGATGGATGGATGGATGGATGGAAGCGGGGAGGGGAGTCGGAGGGATGATTTGATGGATGGAAGGATGGATGAAGAGACGGAGGGAGGGATGGATGGATGGATGGATGGGTGGGTGAGTGAGTGAGTGGTTGGAGGGAGAGAGGAGAGAGGGAGGATGGATGGATGAATGGACCGACCGATAGGTGGAAGAATGAACGGTTAGAAAAGCGTGTGAAAATAAAACAGACAATGTGGATCGAGTGAAGGTGTTAGAATGTAAAACTGAAGGATAAATTTAATAAATGTAAGCCGCAGATTGGGAGATGGTGGGATTGAAACACAGGATGAAAGAATAGAGGGGCGAGTGGATGGGCCGACATGTGAATGTGTAAATGGATGAATGGAAAAGTCGGCGGACGGAGTGACAGTCTGACATGTCTGTAATTTCAAACGTGACAAGAATTCTACCGGGAAAGGCGTCTGTATTTTTTAATCCATGTTGCAAAAAACAAAAGCCAAAAAATTAGATGTAACAAGACAGTGTTTTTTTACTTTCTCATCCACGTAATTCATCATTTGTGCAAAATATGTCTGACTTCAAAACATCAGCTGAAGAGTCATCTTTTCATACTCTGAATGTCTATTGTCACGATTAAGGTTGATGACCTTGTACGCCACGAGTATAGAGGGGGTAAACTTAGTAGGGGAGAAGGGGAGTTTTTAAGTTGTTGACTAGCATGAAAGTTTACTATCACGAGGAAGGTCGGTGGCCTTGTGCGCCACGAGTCTAGGGGGGTGAGCTTAGCAGGGGAAAACACGGTTTTTAACATTGTTGACGAGCGATAGATACACACGACTCGCTTTAAACTAGTCGCGTGTGCAAAAACCTCGGGAGTATAAGTAGAGGAGAAGCTCGACACACGAGGTTCCCAAGTTATTCAGTCCTAGAGGAAGACGGAGAGAGAAGTGGTCCGGGCGACAAGTGGAAGGTCGTGCCATGGGGACCAGGGGTGTTATGTATGTGAGGAATCTATGAGGTTCCCAAGTTATTCATTCCTAAAGGAAGACGCAGAATTTATCGGTCCGGGCGACAAGTGGAAGGTCGTGCCAGTGGGGACCAGAAGTGTTAGGTGTGTGAGGGATCCATGATGTTCGCATGTATTTTCCAATAAGAAGAATTTAATCGGTCCGGGCGACAAGTGGAAGGTCGTGCCATGGGGACCAGAAGTTGAGGAGTTCTGATGATAGGATGGGAACCCATCAGAAGCTCGTGATTTGCGATGGCGGGTGTGAACCGTCGATGTGCTGTGTGTTTGCAGAAGAAGAGTCTTTGAGGACGGGATGATAACCCCTCAAGGAGCTAGTAATCTACGATGGCGGGTGTGAACTGTGTGTTCTTATTTGTGTGAAGCCAGGGACGTCTGTTTCCCCTTTTATCGTCGAAGTTAAAGATCTAGAAAGGATCGTGTGAACTCTGGAGACGTAAAACTGCATCAACGAGGAGGGCAGCTGTTGACAGAGACTATTAAGTATACGTAGTTAAGTTTAGAGACAGAGGGATTAGATCTAGAGGTGAAACGGGGAATAGCTAATAGCCATGATCCCCAAGAGTAAATTTGAAGTATCTCTGTTTTTGTGATTATGTATGTGATTATGAGTTGAATGTTTTGACATAAGTTTTGTCATGCATTTATAATTAAATATCGTTTAATTTAAATCTCATTCCATGTGTCCGTTGATCGCTGGTCTGCTTGCTTGGCTTGTTAGCTGGGTTTGAAAGGTAAATAAGTTAGGTACTCATCACACACGTGGTCGTGACCATCTTCACGCACGTGATCGTGACACTATCTAGTTATTTTTTTTTCCTGAGTATACCTGTGTATTGTGTGTGTGTGATTTATATGATATAAATATTATAAAGCGCTTAGTGCCTAATTGCTAATGGGATAAAGCGCTATATAAATGCTATGTATTATTATTTTATTAATTTTTGTTGGATACTACTAAAAACATTCCGGGCAAACAGAAACAAAAATCCACCTGTATACAAAAGGTTAATATTATACAACGTTATGTCAATGTTTACAGAGGAGCTTCAGCTGTTTAATTAATTAAGGGCAGGTACTTGATGTCCTTCCACTGGTCTATCCTATTATCGGGAGAAAGAGCGGCTTTGTCTAGAGTTTACTCAGACAGTTTTGAGTACAAATATTTAGAAAGGTCATAGAGTTTGTAGGAGTTGGAGAAGACACGCCCCCTCCCCCCTCCCTCGCAGGCAGAGGCGGTGCGTGGTGATGAAAACGAACTTTAAGTTAATCCCTTTGTATAAAGGAGAATAATACTGAAATCTTAAGCTAGGCGCGTACATGCCTCTCGCTGTGCCATTGCAGCCATGTCTTAGTTTCGTCACATTCCCTCCGTCGACGTTCGCGCGTATCATCGATGTCAAACTGCAACAATTCGTACCACACCCCCGTCATAACTGAACGAAAAAGAGTAGTACTCACCATATTATACGCGCGCTAGTTGTGGACATAATTACAGTGGAAGAAGGAATGGTTCGTCTCGGGTTTCAAGTTCCAATCGACGCTGCAATATGCCCTTATCTTGCATGTGCGAGCATCTCCATTCATTAATCTTCGTATAACTTTAACCAAGACATTAACGCTCATAATTATGACTTTAACCTGGAAGTTTAACGTTTACCCAGGTTCAACGTAGCAGTTTAACATTCGCATAAGTTTAGCTTACTTATCAACTCTAATAATAATATGAATCTAACCTACACGTTTAACGATGTAGTACGTTAACTGAAAAGTTTAAGCTGGTTTGCGCTTTCCTGAGAAATACTGACTATTTCGATCGATGGACAATGTTCACCTTAATGGTCATCCAGTAAAGCCAAAGGGATATCCGCACTGAGCAAATAACCATCGAGTCGGGGACAATCTGGATCTGCAGGGCTGACCAGCCTTAGCACTAGGAATAACAAATGCTTCACTCTCCACGAGCACAGTGCCAAAACGTGATACTCGTCTGGAGGCTAGTTAACACCAACAACAAACCTAGCCAGGCGTTCACGATGACAGAGAGTAAAAGAAACAGACAGATTGACAGACAGAAAGATAGACTGACAGAGACAGAGAACCAGGGAGCAATTTAAAACTGGGTTTCTACAGTAATGGACTCGAGAATTTGATGAAACTGTAAATTATATAAAACTTCTCGTTTGAAGAGGCATCATTAATTCAACAGTCAATCACTTTACATCTAAACATATTAAAATCGTGATTTACTGCCTGTTCCTCACAGGTACAGACGTTTCAGACGAATCGATAGGTATTCATAGTTCTGTCCATGCTTTTGAACGGTCGCGAGCGCCAACTTGGTTCTGGTTACAGTGTGGCGAAAGTTTCAGCTCGTCCAGAAAGGGTGTCAAATTCTGTGGTCAAGAAATCCCTTGCCACTCATGCACGGCTCATCGGCCAACTATTTGTATGCCAGAAATAATCAGAAGCTCCACACCAGCATAGCTGAGACTTTTTTTTTGTCCCATGCCCCAATTTCAGTTTTCAAAAAAAAAAAAAACCCACAAAAAAACGTGCGCCCCACCATCCATGATCGAGCAAAGTTAGTATACAGGACATATCCCAACGTCCCATTCTGAAGCCCCACACCCCAACAACACATTGCCACGCCCCATCGTCAGAAACACTGCTCCAGACGTTACCTTTGGATAAGTATCCTGCTAACACTCAAGCTCACTTAGGGATAGACAGCAGTTTAACTGACAGCAATGTGAATAACGTGCCACTTGACTATTTTCCATGTAGTGCCAGGGAGATGAGGACGACGAGGAAAGTGGGGTTTAGGCAGTGAAACGAAATGATTTCTTGAAATTTGTACGCATTATTTGTAAAATACGATCCAGTGGGGATGGCGGTTAACTCTTCTCATAAATTTCCCTCGGAGCTTAGTTATTTAAAAGAGAACTGACAAACTCCTGGGGAAAAAATCAACCTCAGAAATGAACATATCGGGACCTTTGTTCTTGTTTGTTTCAACTCCACGTTTTTCACAACTGAGAAATTCAGTTTTAAGATAAGGAATGAAATGGGAACTGTAAAACGGCCTGATAAGTGCAACAACGCATTTTAAAAAAATTCCAAAGTGTACATTTGTTTACTTCCTCTACATACTAAAAGATCTCCAGTTCTTCACAAAATGGAGACAGAACAAACAAGAGCTTACTAAGGTCGGGATATGTTACACAATTCAAGTTGCAATCAAGTAGCCTGATCGTTCAGAGTGATACAATACAGTCCTGAGTTTTCAATGATGATGGCAATGATAATGGCTGCCATGGAGATGATGGCGACGAGGAATCCCGTGCTGGCTATGACGCGATTGCATGCTTTCGTGTGCCCTTCCTCGCTCACGTTGTTAAGATAATGATCAAACATCAGGGACAGCTTAACCCGTGCCATTTACTGGGAGGGATTTCATCAGAGGATTTCAACCAATATCATTTAATCCATGAACTCAGGAAAGCACATGGCAAAACATTATCAGACCTGTGGATCAGAATTCCAACATTTGCAATTGTTGTTCATAGGTTTTTGTGCCGCTGCTCGGCCTATTCATCGGACTGACGTAGTGACCCACAACTCCCCAAAATTAAACAACAACAACATTCGGGTTAGTCTAATCAAGCTGTCAAGGGTAAATACAGTTGTGTTATGGCGATCCACAACTCAGATGATATAAGAACTCTAAGGGGTAAAACAGACCAAGGCTGTTGTAGGTGCCAGACTGGTAGCTCGCCGCCCATACATTATGAATCACACGAATACACCAGGCATTGCCCAAACTCTTCACTAGACACTGTCCACACAGCGGTCTGGGCAGTGCCTAGTGTTCTAATGTGATGCAAAATTTATGGACGGCGAGCTACCAGTCTGGCCCTTACAGATACACCACCCTTTGTCTGTTTCACCCTTAAGAATAGACTCAACAATCTCGTCACAGTCCAATATCTCTAGTCTGTGGAGCCATAACGCCCCCGTGCGTGAGACTCGTAATGGAACTGTCCAATATTGCATGCTGGACATTCCGTGAGAGATTCCAGTCTACAGGAAAACGCATTGAAAGGTTTCAATGTAGGACAGATGATGAAGTAATGAAAGAGGAAAACTGCTGGAATGGTGAAGGGAAAATAGTGTGTTTTGGCTGTCCGGGTTTCCTGGAGCTGAAGGAAAAGAAACTAACAATCGCAGTAAACCCAAATGACTTTTTTTGTGTGCTTTATAATCATTTTCGGGTACTAGAATGTTGTTACGAATACGTATGTCCACCACTTTTTTTGCCCTAAGGGTACGTATTTTGAAGCCTGTTGTGGCTCCAGAGCTAAAGAACTCCCCCAGAAATACGCCCAACAAAAGCCTTAATTATTATTTCAGATTTTCTTTTCGTTTTCCTCCTGTTTTGTTTGGGTTGAAAGGGTAGGAGGCAGGGTTAGGGATTCGATGAGATTTAGAGTTGAGGATAGGGACTTGGTTGGGGATAAGTACGCATACGTACGCGCCCCGTACTGCCGTATTCCAGAAAAAGACCGCATGAATGTGCCATGGCGCCAATCTTGTTCTAATTCACCTTTTGACATCATTTCATAAAATTAAATGTGTCTGAATTTTCTGTCCGGATAATAATTTTGTACCACTAATACATAGCTGTTTTGGTCACCAGAGAATAGAAATAAGACAGTTCATATGCAACGCAAACTGTTCTCTGCGTTTCCTGAGGCATATACCGAATATTTAGAACCTAATTCTTGAATAAGGTTCACGATACTTAACATTGTTGTACTCTATTGCACAGCCCAGTCGGCAGCCATCAATTAAACATCAGATTTTAAAGCCCAACTAACAATACGCCTCCACTATGTGCCCACTCGTGTTCGAAAGTTATCAGATTTATTATCATCATTTTGTTAATGCCGTTTAAAAATTATACCGGATTTATCACCGGTTAGCAGTGTTTGACATTCATCCAAGATCAACATCCGCCCCCCCCCCCCCCCCCGGTACGGCATCGACTCTACATTTTGCAGAACTTTAGTAGCCTTGTGGTGAAACAGACAAACGCAATATCAGGATTTCACAATAACGCTAAACATCCTTAATTTGATAACAGCGTTCCAGAGCACAAAGTTTTGAACTCTAGAAGTAATTCGGTGCAAGTATTTTCAAACTCGTGTCAAAATAGCACAACGGATACACGTCGTGCAATCTCCAATTATCTACTAAACATCCTGGATGTCAGTGCAAAATGAAGGAACGCTAACGATGTTTAAAATAGTGTGACGATAACGAAGACGACAAGCTTTTCTTTTTCGTAAACAAATAATGTTTTCATCGTATCTTCCCTTCTGTACCATTTCCGCTGCCACTGAGTTTAAATAAATAACAGTAACTGGTCTTGTCCACAGTATCCGCTCTGCTATTTTCCTGGAAAATGACGTATGAAAAACTCTTTAGTGGTGTGAAAAATGGAGTTCGCAAAGCAAAGCAGAATACAAAGACAACTATTCCAATAAAACAGCGGCATACCGACCAAGATTCAGATCGCACCGAGAGGTTGGTAACAAGTCGCCTAAATCCTCTCGCGAGTGGCGAGTTCAATTATTTACGCATTTGCGGATTAGTCCTCGGTCGCTCCGACTTTGATGCTCTTATGTAGCCTATTAGGTCCGTATCCAAATTTCACCTCATTATGCCAATTTTCAGACATGTCTGTTCTGTAGTTTTGGAGCCTAATGGTAACAAAGGGTGGGGGGGGGGGTTCTTGTATTTTCATACTATAGATGTGGCTTGCAGAACATTCATCACCCAGAGTCCATCTATTCCACTGCTCTGATCTGAAGGTGAATTATATTGAATGAATAGGTTCAAGATGCATTGGGGTTCAAGTTTACCTCCCCCCCCTCCCCCACACATGACGAGAATTATAAACATCTCCTCTTGAGACTATTACGCTGTTGCATGCAGACATTGAAAACCATAGATTCCAGTTCAGATGGCATTTCAATCAAATGAACATTTTTCAAGTTAACAACTTTGTATTGATATGTTCCCAAGTCTCTCTCTCTCTCTCTCTCTCTTTCTATGTCTCTCTACATCTCTCTTTCCTCCTGCTCATGTGCGTGCGCCTGCGACACTCGCTCTCTCTCTTTCTGTATCTCTCTATCCCTCTCTTTCCTCCTGCTTATGTGTGTGTGTGTATGTGTGTGTGTGTGCGTCTTTCACTATCTCCCTCTATCTTTCCTCCTGCTCGTGTGTGTGTGCACGTGTGTCTCTCTCTCCCTTTCTGTGTCTCTCTACCCCTCTCGTTCTTCCTGCTCGTGTGTGCATGCGTCTCTCTCTCTCTCTCTCTCTCTCTTTCCTCCTGCTCGTGTGTGTGCGCATGCGTGTCTGTCTCCCTCTCTTTCTGTGTCTCTCTACATTCTCTCTTTCTTCCTCCCCCCTCCCCACACATGTGCACGTGTGTGTGTGTCTCTCTCGCTCTTTTCACATGTATTAAATCAGCGTTTTTTTCTGGAGCCGCACTTTCATTTCATTTGAATACGATTGTCCATTTTCTCTTGCTGTTCTTGGCCGTTGTTGTTGTTGTTGTTGTTGTTGTTTTGGGGAATTATCCCGCTTTTTCCCCAGCTTTCGTTTTCCGCATGCTTTCCTCAGTGGCAGTTTTTCCATTTTCCGCTGACACCGAAATGTGATTGGATTAAGCCTGAAGGCGGAAGAGTCCGACTCAATGCTAGGGTGGCCTGAATAGGTTAATGTGCTCGAAGGGTCTACAGCTTAAAGATCCAACTGCGCTGGTTCTGAGGGTCGGTTGATGGTTAAAGAAGAATGGTCTCGCCTGGGATTTATATTAACCCTCTGGCGCCTAGCGTTCCTTATTTGCAACAAGTAATACAGCCTAGTATCCAACGGTTGTCTGTTTGTTTGTTTTAATACAATTTCAAACCGACCAATAGAGTTTTTATGATTAATATGGATATTTGACCAGTTTAAGTTTAAAATAGTTTTGCCTCTTCCAGAAATATTCAAAATTGGATAAACCATTTTATGTCTGGTGATAGAGAATTAACTGTCTGGTACACCCAGTATTTCATTATTAGAACACTTCATCTCCTAGCTGCTGTCACATAAAATTTGGAGCAATTTTTCCATGATTTGTTTCAGTTCGAAACCAACAATAACAAAAACAAAAAACAAAAAATTATTTTATCGTACTGACCAAAGTGACGACGATCTGTATGCTAAAACTGTCTTTTGGGTTCAATTTCAAAACAGTAGTGAACTCATTTAAATTCGGCAAACCGCCACTGTCCGGCTTGAATGTGGAAACCAACCTCAGACTTATCTCATAACGTAATAAATGCCAGTCTGTTGGAAGTGGGAAAGTTTAAATCCAATTCTGATAGCATTTGCGGTGAAAATGAGACAGGATAATCCAATCTGGCAAAGGATGAGTAGGGACTAAAGTAAATTAGAGGAAAACAATCAGCGGCCAGGTAAGAGAATGGACGATGATTCAGAGGCCAAACTGTGAAACTGATTAGGTGCAAAGTGGGAGAACTGACTTTGAGGTCGGAGGCACGGCCGCATAGAGAGAAAAAAAGAGAGGGAAATAGAAAGACAGGCAGAGAGATAGACAGAAACAGAAAAAGAGGAGGCAGAGAGAGAGAGAGAGACAGAGAGAGAGGGAAGAAGAAAAAGATGCTCAGGAAGAAAGAAAGAAAGGGAGGGGCAGAGAAAGAGAGAGAGAAGGGGGGGGGGAGATACAGAGGGAGAGACGGAGAGAGAGACAGACACAGAGAGAGAGAGAGAAGGGGGGGGGGAGATACAGATGGAGAGACGGAGAGA
This sequence comes from Onchidella celtica, assembly GCA_963931925.1. NCBI lineage: Eukaryota > Metazoa > Mollusca > Gastropoda > Systellommatophora > Onchidiidae > Onchidella > Onchidella celtica. Next base: position 54,006,875 of record OZ007572.1, on the reverse strand, counting down.
GAGACAGACACAGAGAGAGAGAGAAGGGGGGGGGGAGAGATACAGAGGGAGAGACGGAGAGAGAGACAGACACAGAGAGAGAGAGAGAAGGGGGGGGGGAGATACAGAGGGAGAGACGGAGAGAGAGACAGACACAGAGAGAGAGAGAGAAGGGGGGGGGAGATACAGAGGGAGAGACGGAGAGAGAGACAGACAGAGAGAGAGAGAGAAGGGGGGAGATACAGAGGGAGAGACGGAGAGAGACAGACAGACACAGAGAGAGAGAGAGAAGGGGGGGGAGATACAGAGGGAGAGACGGAGAGAGAGACAGACACAGAGAGAGAGAGAGAAGGGGGGGGGAGATACAGAGGGAGAGACGGAGAGAGAGAGAGACACAGAGAGAGAGAGAAGGGGGGGGGAGATACATAGGGAGAGACGGAGAGAGAGACAGACACAGAGAGAGAGAAGGGGGGGGGGGGCGATACAGAGGGAGAGACGGAGAGAGAGACAGACACAGAGAGAGAGAGAAGGGGGGGGGGAGATACAGAGGGAGAGACGGAGAGAGAGACAGACACAGAGAGAGAGAGAAGGGGGGGGAGATACAGAGGGAGAGACGGAGAGAGAGACAGACACAGAAAGAGAGAGAAGGGGGGGGGGAGATACAGAGGGAGAGACGGAGAGAGAGACAGACACAGAGAGAGAGAGAGAAGGGGGGGGGAGATACAGAGGGAGAGACGGAGAGAGAGACAGACACAGAGAGAGAGAGAGAGAAAAGGGGGGGGAGAGATACAGAGGGAGAGACGGAGAGAGAGACAGACACAGGGAGAGAGAGAGAAGGGGGGGAGATACAGAGGGAGAGACGGAGAGAGAGACAGACACAGAGAGAGAGAGAAGGGGGGGATACAGAGGGAGAGACGGAGAGAGAGACAGACACAGAGAGAGAGAAGGGGGGGGGGGAGATACAGAGGGAGAGACGGAGAGAGAGACAGACACAGAGAGAGAGAGAGAAGGGGGGGAGATACAGAGGGAGAGACGGAGAGAGAGAGACAGACACAGAGAGAGAGAGAAGGGGGGGGGGAGATACAGAGGGAGAGACGGAGAGAGAGACAGACACAGAGAGAGAGAGAAGGGGGGGGGAGATACAGAGGGAGAGACGGAGAGAGAGAGACAGACACAGAGAGAGAGAGAGAAGGGGGGGAGGGAGATACAGAGGGAGAGACGGAGAGAGAGAGACAGACACAGAGAGAGAGAGACAAGGGGGGGGGGGAGGGAGATACAGAGGGAGAGACGGAGAGAGAGAGACAGACACAGAGAGAGAGAAGGGGGGGGGAGGGAGATACAGAGGGAGAGACGGAGAGAGAGAGACAGACACAGAGAGAGAGAGAAGGGGGGGGAAGGGAGATACAGAGGGAGAGACGGAGAGAGAGAGACAGACACAGAGAGAGAGAGAAGGGGGGGGGAGATACAGAGGGAGAGACGGAGAGAGAGAGACAGACACAGAGAGAGAGAGAAGGGGGGGGGAGATACAGAGGGAGAGACGGAGAGAGAGACAGACACAGAGAGAGAGAGAAGGGAGGGGGAGGAAGATACAGAGGGAGAGGGAGAGAGAGACAGACACAGAGAGAGAGAAGGGGGGGGGGGGAGGGAGATACAGAGGGAGAGATGGAGAGAGAGAGACAGACACAGAGAGAGAGAGAAGGGGGGGAGGGAGATACAGAGGGAGAGACGGAGAGAGAGACAGACACAGAAAGAGAGAGAAGGGGGGGGGAGGGAGATACAGAGGGAGATACAGAGGGAGAGACGGAGAGAGAGACAGACACAGAGAGAGAGAGAAGGGGGGGGGGAGGGAGATACAGAGGGAGAGACGGAGAGAGAGACAGACACAGAGAGAGAGAGAAGGGGGGGAGGGAGATACAGAGGGAGAGACGGAGAGAGAGACAGACACAGAGAGAGAGAGAAGGGGGGGGGGAGGGAGATACAGAGGGAGAGACGGAGAGAGAGACAGACACAGAGAGAGAGAGAAGGGGGGAGGGAGATACAGAGGGAGAGACGGAGAGAGAGACAGACACAGAGAGAGAGAGAAGGGGGGGGAGGGAGATACAGAGGGAGAGACGGAGAGAGAGACAGACACAGAGAGAGAGAGAAGGGGGGGGGGAGGGAGATACAGAGGGAGAGACGGAGAGAGAGACAGACACAGAGAGAGAGAGAAGGGGGGGTGGAGGGAGATACAGAGGGAGAGACGGAGAGAGAGACAGACACAGAGAGAGAGAGGTGGGGAGGGAGATACAGAGGGAGAGACGGAGAGAGAGACAGACACAGAGAGAGAGAGAAGGGGGGGAGGGGGGGAGGGAGATACAGAGGGAGAGACGGAGAGAGAGACAGACACAGAGAGAGAGAGAAGGGGGGGAGGGAGATACAGAGGGAGAGACGGAGAGAGAGAGACAGACACAGAGAGAGAGAGAAGGGGGGGAGGGAGATACAGAGGGAGAGACGGAGAGAGAGAGACAGACACAGAGAGAGAGAGAAGGGGGGGGAGGGAGATACAGAGGGAGAGACGGAGAGAGAGAGACACACAGAGAAAGAGAAGGGGGGGGGGAGGGAGATACAGAGGGGGAGAGAGAGAGACAGACACAGAGAGAGAGAAGGGGGGGAGATAAAGAGGGAGAGACGGAGAGAGAGAGACAGACACAGAGAGAGAGAGAAGGGGGGGGAGGGAGATACAGAGGGAGAGACGGAGAGAGAGAGACAGACACAGGGAGAGAGAGAAGGGGGGGGGAGATACAGAGGGAGAGACGGAGAGAGAGAGACAGACACAGAGAGAGAGAGAAGGGGGGGGGGAGATACAGAGGGAGGACACAGAGAGAGAGAGAAGGGGGGGGGAGGGAGATACAGAGGGAGAGACGGAGAGAGAGAGACAGACACAGAGAGAGAGAAGGGGGGGAGGGAGATACAGAGGGAGAGACGGAGAGAGAGAGACAGACACAGAGAGAGAGAGAGAAGGGGGGGAGGGAGATACAGAGGGAGAGACGGAGAGAAAGAGACAGACACAGAGAGAGAGAGAGAAGGGGGGGGGAGGGAGATACAGAGGGAGAGACGGAGAGAGAGAGACAGACGCAGAGAGAGAGAGAAGGGGGGGGAGTGAGATACAGAGGGAGAGACGGAGAGAGAGAGACAGACACAGAGAGAGAGAGAGAAGGGGGGGAGGGAGATACAGAGGGAGACGGAGAGAGAGAGACAGAAACAGAGAGAGAGAGAGAGAGAGAGAGAGAGAGAGAGAAAGAGAGGATAAAGAGGAAAATAATCCTATGGAACAGTTGCCAAGACACTCCCAAAACTTAGTTTTTGACAGAGAACTGACACATAGCTCTCTCTTCTACACAATAGAGGGCTGTCGAAAGGTTAACATCAGTGCATTTTGGGGACTAGTGGGTTTGTTAAGCCAGGCAGACAAAGGTTGTGGAGCACTAATCTGATTGAAGGGGTACGATTGAGTGGTCAGACAGTCAGGCATTGACAGCCAGATACACAGACAGACAGACGGCCAGGATAATTGTTGATGGAAGGACAAACGGACAGACAGATAGAGAGGTAGTTAGACATTCAGGAAGGAGAACAGACAGCCAGACGGACAGACAAAAAGGCATGTGGGGTAGAAGGACCGACACACAGACAGACACGACAGACAGCTAATTGTTTGACAGATAAGATAGATAGATAGATAGATAGATAGATAGATAGATAGATAGATAGATAGATAGATAGATAGATAGATAGATAGATAGATAGACGGGTAGATAGATAGATAGATAAATAGACAGATAGATAGATAGATAGATAGATAGATAGATAGATAGATAGATAGATAGATAGATAGATAGATAGATAGATAGATGGATAGATAGATAGGTAGATAGACAGATAGATAGATAGATAGATAGATAGATAGATGATAGATAGATAGATAGATAGATAGATAGATAGATAGATAGATAGATAGATAGATAGATAGATAGATAGATAGATAGATAGATAGATAGATAGATAGATAAATAAATAGACAGATAGATAGATAGATAGATAGATAGATAGATAGATAGATAGATAGATAGATAGATAGATAGATAGATAGATAGATAGATAGATAGACGGGTAGATAGATAGATAGATAGATAGATAGATAGATGGATGGATGGATGGATGGATGGATGGACGGACGGACGGACGGACGGACGGACGGACAGACAGACAGACAGACAGACAGACAGACAGACAGACAGACAGATAGATAGATAGATAGATAGATAGATAGATAGATAGATAGATAGATAGACGGGTAGATAGATAGATAGACAGACAGACAGATAGATAGATAGATAGATAGATAGATAGATAGAGAGACAGACAGACAGACAGACAGACAGACAGACAGACAGACAGACAGACAGACAGACAGATAGATAGATAGATAGATAGATAGATAGATAGATAGATAGATAGATAGATAGATAGATAGATAGATAGATAGATAGATAATACAAAAAACATTTCGCAACTTCAACCCCGAAAAGGTAAGAAAACAACATTAAAAAACTTTTTAATAACACAGTGTCTACAGCAAATAAACAAACGCAGCAGGGAATTCATCAACAAATAAACAAAAACATAGATCATGAACACATGACAGAGCACGGCAAGATAAATGACTACAAAATACTCACGTCAATACATGTAAACACAAGGCAATAAATCAGAGGCTAAAACAAGCTAATAACTGCAAGGACGGGCATACATTCAATGGAAATTCAAGCAAAGACACTCACGAATTTAAAAAGAAAAAAAAAAGAGACTTCCCTGGGCGTTGAGAAACCCAGCCAAACGCTTGACAATGATATATGAGATCAAAACTAAGGGGAAGGTGTAGGTGGGGAGGAGATAACAACGTAGTATTTCGCTTCAGTGTATCTTCGTGGAGTTCTCTCACTCACTCGCTCACACACTCGTGCACACACGAGCTCTAGCTTACATAATATAACACACAGTTTGGAAAGCGCAAGTGTCCGCCGAGTGAAATTGATATGAAAACATGATGGTTAGTAGACATGTATGCAAATATAGAACTATATGTATATGGATAAGCGCACAATGTAAGGGTGGCGAATTGATATGCAGATTTTCAGTCTGGGTTCAGGATAGCTAGATAGACAGACAGATAGACAGACAGACAGACAGACAGACAGACAGACAGACAGACAGACAGACAGACAGACAGACAGACAGACAGACAGACAGACAGACAGACAGACAGACAGACAGACAGACAGATAGATAGATAGATAGATAGATAGATAGATAGATAGACATATCGACAGAAAGACAGACAAATAGATAGATAGATAGATAGATAGATAGATAGATAGATAGATAGATAGATAGATAGATAGATAGATAGATAGATAGATAGATAGATAGACACTGAAGAGCAGTCAGAACAGGTTTATGTGTAATTAGCTTCTGATGCACCAGAAAAATGCGCAACATAAAAAAGTACCGCTGCAGTAACTAACCAGGAAACAAACAAAGGACGATGCACCAGTGTATGCATCAGGTAATGCAATGTGTCAGCGCACTGATGAACTTGGCAAGGCACAACACTATAATATTCCCCTCATTAACGCCATTACCCACACACCAATACCATTATGATCTATATCACATCAAATCTGTCTGAACACTATTAGCCTCAACGTGAACGCTCCACACCACCCGCTGTTCCATAATTACCCTTCCAATTCCAAAGACATAAACCTCTTTTCATTGAGCCAAAACTCGCAGTCAATATTCTGTAAAGAAATGAAACTTGTCACGGAAAACTCAAGAAACTTAACACAAAAACTGAAGACATTTCTGAATGTTTCATTCACGTTGCCAAAGTCGAGATATCGAACAGTAATGCAATGCCCCGCCGCCATTTTGAGTAAAAATAATTTTAAAAGAAAAGAAGAGGAAAAATCGGCGAAGCGCAAGTTCTAACCGGTCAAACGAATGCAATCCATGGTCTGTATTTTTTTCAAATGGCCCTTTTCACACACAGGGGGAGGAAAGCGGGGATAAGTTATTTACAATTGTATTTCATGATATTTGATTTTATACTACTATACACTATGCCCGTCCAAGCAGTTATTAGCTTGTTTTAGCCTCTGATTTATTGCCTTGTGTTTACATGTATTGACGTGAGTATTTTGTAGTCATTTATCTTGCCGTGCTCTGTCATGTGTTCATGATCTATGTTTTTGTTTGTTTGTTGATGAATTCCCTGCTGCGTTTGTTTATTTGCTGTAGACACTGTGTTATTAAGAAGTTTTTTAATGTTGTTTTCTTACCTTTTCGGGGTTGAAGTTGCGAAATGTTTTTTGTATTATCTTTCTATCTATCTATCTATCTATCTATCTATCTATCTATCTATCTATCTATCTATCTATCTATCTATCTATCTATCTATCTATCTATCTATCTATCTGTCTGTCTAGTTGTCTGTCTGTCTGTCTGTCTGTCTGTCTGTCTGTCTGTCTGTCTGTCTGTCTATCTATCTATCTATCTATCTATCTATCTATCTATCTATCTATCTATCTATCTATCTATCTGTCTGTCTATCTATCTATCTACCCGTCTATCTATCTATCTATCTATCTATCTATCTATCTATCTATCTATCTATCTATCTATCTATCTATCTATCTATCTATCTATGAGTCCTTCATATTGGCCCCCGTAGCGGTGTGGTCATAGGCTTGTTTGCCTAAATCACAGACGAAGAATTGAGCAAACTTCCCGGACGCAGCTTCGAAGCTGGCGGCAGCAGGCCAGTGGTTGATTGATAGGGCAGATGGCAATATACCGTCACTCTGGCCTGGATATCGTGACACAGAGCATCCACCAGTATTGGTGTTCTTTGGTTTGGGTCTTTCACCCTAGTCAGTTGGGACTGCGAGGCTGTGGAGTAGCCTACAGGCAGCCGGTCAGGCAATATGACTGTCCCTCTGGCATCCTCCTGCACCTGGATACATTTCCAGTCGTCTTGATCCTGTCTTGCCACTTGGATAAGTTGTGTCGAGGCGAGAGAGTGAGTCTGATGTTTGCGCAGCTCTTTCTCACTAAAAACAAATTCTTTGCGCCAGTCTTAACACTCACCTCGTCTTCTTTCATCTTTGTCTCGTCTTCTTTCCTCTCAAAATTCCAACGGCGATGGGCGAGTGCGGTGGCAGCAGGTTTGGATAGACTGGAAGCTGTTAGCACAGACCTACACGTTGGTGGCTGTGGGCTATGGTCGCTTCATCGTCTATTGAAGTGGAGGCGTGGGGAGGCAGCACCCACAGTAGCTGAGCAGCCTTATTTAAGGATAGCACTGCTCACCTCAACTGAGGAAGGGGCTAGAAAAGGTGCCCTAAAGAAAGCCCACTTCACATCACCCTGACTGGTATACCGCGACCAGTGGGGATCCCTTTTGCGGTCGAAACAAAAAGAAATTCAGCTTACTCAGGCTAGGAGCCTGGAATATACGCACACTACAGTACAACTCAAACAACCCGGAAAGACGCACTGCACTTATTGCCATTGAGCTCAGCAGGTACAACCTGGACATAGTGGCACTCAGTGAGACCAGACTCCCTGATAGTGGCCAACTCAAAGAGCTCAGTGGTGGATACACCTTCTTCTGGAAAGGCAAGGGTGCAGTCGAACCGAGACAGCATGGTGTTGGGTTTGCAATTAAAAATGACCTTGTCAGAAACTTGCAGTCCATGCCAATTGAAATAAATGACAGGCTAATGACACTCAGGATCCCAGTTGGGAAAAGCCAGTCAGCCACCCTCATTAGCGCATATGCGCCCACCATGACAAACCCAGATGAAGCCAAAGACAAGTTCTATTCTGATCTAGAATCTGTCATATGCTCTGTCCCGGCAGCTGATAAGCTGATTCTCTTGGGGGACTTCAATGCTAGGGTTGGCTCCGAAATCTCAGCGTGGCCAAATGTTTTGGGCCCTCATGGAGTTGGTTCATGCAATAACAATGGCTTGCGCTTACTTACTTTGTGCGCTGAATTTGGCCTGTTCATTACCAACACAAATTTTAGTCTCCCCGTGAGAAACAGAACGTCATGGATGCATCCCCGCTCAAAGCATTGGCATCTCATAGACTATGTCATTGTGAGGAAGACTGACAGAAAGGATGTCCTTGTAACAAAGGCGATGTGTGGTGCCGAGTGTGGAACTGACCACAGACTCATTGTTTGCAAGCTCAGACTAACATTGAGGCGCAATAGACGCCCTCAAGGGAAAGCGCCACCTAAACGCCTAAATGTTTCAAAACTCTGCTCAGCTGAGAAACAGAGCGAGCTCTCATCAGAACTCTCCTCAAAATTGGATTGCGTGACTTTTGACCCTGAGAACATTGAACAGAGCTGGACTGACCTAAATACGACTGTACACTCTTGCGCCAGCAGCACAGTTGGTTTTCCTGTCCGCAAGCACCAGGACTGGTTCAATGATAATGATAATGAAATCAAAGTGCTCATCAAAGAAAAAAATAGTCTCATCCAAGCTCACTGCAGTGACCCCTCTTCCACAGCAAAAGCTGATGCACTGCGTGCATGTAAGGGTGTACTCCAGAAGAAGCTGAGGAAAATGAAAAATGACTGGCTTGAAGAGCGAGTAAGAGAAACTCAGAAATATGCCGACACAAACAACACTAGAAAGTTCTTTGAGAGCCCCCGAGCTGTGTTTGGACCATCCCGCTCTGGCACTACGCCACTTCTTGCGTCAGATGGTTCAACACGCATTGTTGAATTGAATGCCATAATTCAGCGTTGGGCAGAACATTTCGGAGGTGTGCTAAATCGGCCATCAAATATAAATACTGAGTCCATTGACCGCCTCCCTCAGACTCCTATTAATGCAGCTCTTGCCAAGCCATTCACAGCAAATGAGACCCGAACTGCCACAAATCAGATGTCCTTTAACAAATCACCAGGCGTGGATTCAATTCCTGCTGAGGTGTATGCCTTCGGTGGAGAAAAGCTTATTGAAAGGTTGACCGAGTTGTTCAATCATATGTTGAAAGCAGGGAAGCTGCCACAGGACTTCAAAGATGCTTCAATCATCCATCTGTACAAAAACAAAGGGGACAGCCAAGTCTGTGACAACCATCGGGGAATCTCTCTACTTTCAATTGCTGGCAAAATATTGGCAAGAATGCTTCTGAATCGCCTTCTTGATCACCTCTCGTCAAATGACTTGCTTCCCGAGAGCCAATGTGGCTTTCGTAAAGAGAGGGGAACGGCGGATATGATTTTTGCTGCCAGACAGATTCAGGAAAAATGCATGGAACAAAATAAAGCGCTGTATATCACATTTGTTGACCTCACAAAAGCATTTGACACAGTGTGTCGTGAAGGCCTCTGGAAAATCTTGGCGAAGTTTGGGTGTCCACCCGAATTCATCACAATAGTGCGCCAGTTTCATGATGGCATGCAAGCTGCAGTCAAAAGCAACGGCAGTGTTTCAGAGCCCTTTGCTGTCACAAATGGGGTAAAACAGGGTTGTGTCTTAGCCCCAACTCTGTTCAGCATCATGTTCTCTGCAATGCTACAAGAAGCCTTTAGCTCTCCTCCTCAAGGGGTAAGCATCAAGTACCGAACTGATGGCAGTCTATTCAACCTCAGGAGACTTCAGGCAAAAACCAAAACCAAAAGTACTCAAGTCTGTGACCTACTATTTGCTGATGATTGTGCACTTCTGGCACACGATGAGGATAGCATGCAAAACTGTGTTGATAAGTTCTCTAGTGCATGTGACAACTTTGGCCTCACAATAAGCACAAAGAAGACGGAAGTGCTCCATCAGCCTACTCCAGACGACAAGTATCCTGTGACCCCAAATATCAAAGTCCATGACAGTCTTCTGAAGGTGTCGGAGAACTTCACCTATCTTGGCAGTACACTGTCTTCCGCGGCTCGTGTTGATACTGAAATTCTCTCAAGAATCAGCAAAGCCAGCTCTGCATTTGGCAGGCTTCGAAAGAGAGTATGGGATGTCGCCGGCATTCGCACAGACACTAAGCTGAAAGTGTACAATGCTGTGGTCCTTCCCACCCTACTCTATGGGGCTGAAACCTGGACAGTGTACCAATCGCATGCCAGAAAGCTAAATCACTTTCATCTGGCCTGCCTTAGAAAGATCCTAAGGATCAAATGGCAGGATAAAATTCCAGACACTGAGGTCCTCAATCGTGCCAAGGAATTGAGCATCTTCTGCCACCTGAAAAAAATTCAGCTACGTTGGGCAGGACATGTTGTCAGAATGCCCGACTCCAGACTCCCTAAGCAAATCTTCTTCTCTGAGCTCTCCAATGGAACGAGGAATGTTGGGGCCCCAAAGAGACGTTACAAAGACACTCTCAAGCAATCACTGAAGGCATTTGCCATTGATGTGAGTGAGTGGGAAAGGCTCTCGCTTGATCGTGCAAATTGGAGGGCGGCCCTTACCAGAGGCAGCAAAGCATGGGAAGCTGACAGAGTCCAGCAGGCTATCAAAAAAAGAGAACGGCGCAAGAAAAGGCCCAGTGGTACTGAACCAACGGAGCACTCTTGTCATTTATGCGGAAGGGTCTGCAGGGCAAAAATAGGACTTATCAGTCACATGAGAAGCCATAAGTCATGAAAGAACAGTCTTTCCATTCTGTCCTCTGTGTCCTTTAGTTCTCTTTATTGTCCATGTGTTGAAATTCTCAACAATTTCTGTTCTTTATTCCTCTGGTGTTGTTAAGGTCATCATCATACCTGATGGACGAACTATTATTATTATTTTATTACTATACACTATGATTAATTTTTGAACTAAGCTCTAGAACAGTGAATACAACTTAGTATTTTCTCTCTTTCGCTCTGCAATAGACTGAGATCCCAAATCAACAGTCTCTATTATGATTCATACAGAAATAGCCGATGTGTGGAGACTGCAGAAAGATTGTTTCATAATAAATCTGCAACGTTTTCAGAGTAGATCTTTTTCATTTACCACAGCAGATCTTCCGAGGATTAAAAAACAGCAATCACAACAAAAGCCTGGGGAGGCGTACATCGGTCCATTTTAGATTATGTGAACGAAACAAATTATAATTATGTAGGCCTACTTCCTACATGACAACACGGCTAAAACGTAAAAGCACAAAATACCTTGATAGTTTGGCGCATCTCTTTCGAAGTGTCGTTGAATCTCATTCTCGCTTGTACGTACTTCAGATATTGTGTTACACCAAGAATTATCACTAAAAAACGTCCAATCTGAAATGCCTTCATGCAAACGTTCCTCTGTAACACAGTGAGATCCCCATTTCCCCGAAGGCATCTATTCTCTTTAAGCGGAACTTCAGTCATGTAAATGTTTTATTTCGCATTTTCTGTTCTTTCCCCCCTTTTCACAGCCCGTAAGTTCTGAGTAATGAATGGGCAGTGACCTGGGTGGCTTAATCAGGTCTGAAGTCTAAAGGGAAATCCGATATGAAACATGCCTCCTTCCGGACCGCTCCTACATAATTGGGGAACAACCACCCAAAACTGCCGAGGTCCGGTCGAGATTTTCCAGAATGTTACACCGTAAATAAGATAATTCCACGGGTATCCACATCAAACACAAAACTTGGATGTTGTATTACACTGTCACTCGCAGGAGTGTTAAAGATGTCTAACTCCAGCCTGATCTCGCTCTCTCTCACACTCTCTCTCTCTCCCCTCTTTTTGCTCCATTTCTCTTTCTCTCTCCCTCCCCCTCTCTCTATTTTCCTTTTTCTCCCGCCCATCTCTCTCTCTCCCTTCCCCCTCCTCTTTTTCTCCATTTCTCTTTCTCTCTCCCTCCCTCTCTATATTTCTTCTTTTCTCCTGTCCATCTCTCTTCTTTCGCTCTTTCTCTCTCTCTCATTTTCCGTCTGTCTGCTAATCTTTTCTTCCTTCCCGCGTGCTGGGTTTTGCGTGTTTTTATTTTTTTTTACATCCAAGGAAAAAAAAAAAAACTTACTGAAACCACTAAGGATTAAAATGAACTTAAAGCACTTTTGAATCTATCACAGTGAATGATGGCTAACGCGCGCACGTGAGTATCTTCATTTGGTTTCATTGAATGAGTCAGAGATATGAAAGAGTCATGATTGCTTTAGCGAAAGGTAAAAAAAGATCGACAGACGGCAGACAGCATGGTGGAGAGAGAGAGAGAGAAAGAGAGAGAGAGAGAGAGAGAGAGAGAGAGAGAGAGAGAAAAAAAGAGAGAGAGAGAAAGAGAGAGAGAGAGAATGGGCAGGAGAAAAAGGGAGATAGAGAGACGGGAGGGAGAGAGAGAACAGAAAATGAGGGGGGTTAGAAAAGGAGAAAAAAGGAGACAGAGAGAGAGGGGAGGGAGAGAGAGAAATGGAGAAAAGAGAGAGAGAGAGAGAACGTGAGAGATAGGACTGGTGAGAAAGAGAGAGAACATGACAGAGAGGGAGAGAGAGAGAGAGAACGTGAGAGATAGAATTGGTGAGAAAGAGAGAGAACATGACAGAGAGGGAGAGAGAGAGAGAGCGCGAGAGAGCGCTCAGCTATACCATAGTAAGTGGGATACATTTCGCAAAGCCAGCCCTCAGGCCCTGAACTGAGAGAAATATGAAAGCCAAGGAAATAATTACAGACCACGAGAAAAGTTAATGGAATTAGTCGGGATAATGAACTGTTAATTAGTGCTTGCAGAGCTGGAGTTGTAGATGTGGTAGACTGCCAGTAAATTCCAAGTCTATTTCCTTCTAATTAGTTTCCCTGTCATTTTTTTGTGGATTCGTAATCATCTGTACAATAACAAAGAGCATCGCTAAAGGCAAGCAAATTTTGTCAGTGGTAGCAAAGCTCTTCCACATCAATCATGCCACAATCATTTGTTATGTAGAAGTACAGAATGTGAATACAACTAGTACAAAGGTAAGACATTAAGTGAGTGGATCTGACGAAATCGGTCTTAACATGTAAGACGAAATACTCCCCCCCCCCCCCCCCCCCCCAAAGAAACCTTTCTAAGGAAACTGAAATTTCATCATAGCCATTTGTCTGCATTTAGTTAAACTAGAGTCTATTATGCTTGAAATCGTCTTAATAATCTTTGATTTTGATTTTGTTGTTGTTTTTTTTAACAGAAGTATACAAATTTCACCCTAAACCCTGTTTTGTCAGATCTACCCATATTTACGTTTACCTCTGGCCTGGTCAGGCAAATGGCAGTCAGTTACATCAAAGAAATTTTGAAGTACGAGAAAAAAAACGAAGGAGACGTTTAAATTTTCATATTAAATACTGTACCTATGCCAGCATCACAGGGAATATAAAACTATTTTCGTTGAGTGTAATTACATTTACCCACATATTAAGCAGTTTTATACAGTTAAAACGGAGACAGAGAGAGAGGGGAGGGAGAGAGAGAAATGGAGAAAAGAGAGAGAGAGAGAGAGAGAGAGAGAGAGAGAACGTGAGAGATAGAACTGGTGAGAAAGAGAAGCTGACAGAGTCCAGCAGGCTATCAAAAAAAGAGAACGGCGCAAGAGGGGGCCCAGTGGTACTGAACCAACGGAGCACTCTTGTCATTTGTGCGGAAGGGTCTGCAGGGCAAAGATAGGACTTATCAGTCACATGAGAAGCCATAAGTCATGAAAGAACAGTCTTTCCATTCTGTCCTCTGTGTCCTTTGGTTCTCTGTATTGTCCATGTGTTGAAATTCTCAACAATTTCTGTTCTTTATTCCTCTGGTGTTGTTAAGGTCATCATCTACCTGATGGACGAACTATTATTATTATTATTATTATACAGTTAAAAGCAAGAATCAAATCCAAAAAAAAACGGGCTAATTTCTAATCAATTAGATTATTCCTTTTAAAAAGCAAACCTCTCCAATACTGATACATTGTTTTATTGGCTAAAAATAAACTTGGCTGGCTGTTTAAAGACCTGAAAGATGGATTGGATCATTCTTTCATGATTGCGTGTCATTCGCGCGTTCATTTGTTTCCTTCTATATTTCCCTCTGATGGATGGAATTCTATTTTAATCGGTTTTTTCACACCTTGCTAAGTCTCAGCCAACTCCTTCTTAAGTTTCAAAGGCCTGATGTTCTATCAGGTGTCCACTGTTCTATATTTAGGCCACTTTTTAATTTAGCAATCAATATAATGTTTCCATATAAATATTGTATATTCTGTTTTAGTGTGTCAAAGGGCTTTTTCTGTTGGTGGACCTAAATTGTGGAACAACATTAGCGTTAACACCGGGAAAAAGTGAGAATATCATCACATTTAAAAATCGACTTAAAACTGAATTGTTTTGCACTGTTTCTTTTTTAAATTGTATAATGTCCATTTTGGTCTCAGAGGTTTAAGGATGAGAATAGATTAAGTTCTGTTAATGTGTGTGAATGGCAGCATGATGAATTGATCTTAATGTTAATCCCGTTCCTATTTTCAATTCAGCGCTTTAGAGCACATCATTTTTCGCGGATTTGAGCGCTGTACAAGTTAATTATTACATCACATATTACAATTTAATTTGGAATGCTGTTAGAGCGGCGTATTCTAATTACAAAGACAAGCAGAGAAAATACTTTGTTGTTTTCACTGTTCAGCAATGGCTTATAATGTAAAATACCACGCTCCCCCCCCCCCCCCAGAACAGCCTCTACTTTGACCATTGTAAAATAGTTTTGTAAGTCAAAGAAATTTTGTACTTGACCACCTTTCTCTGGGCAACAGAGGGTTAAGACAATAGGTCATTGAGTAAAACTGGCCCAGGCAGGAATCTCATCAAGAAAAGCACTTACGACTTACTTTTTTGAACAGATGCCCGCCGAGCAAGGGAGGGGGGGGGGGGCTTACCTGGATTGAAGACTCCACCATGATGAATGACAAATGGTAACCCAATCTCACGGAAATGAACAGGATTGGTCTGAGGTTTTTTTTTTTACAGATCATTTGGTGCTTAGAAATTCAATCCTACGCTCATTCCTCCCCCGCCCCTGCACTCCGTGAACTAATGAGTAGAAATCTCCAAGTGTATGCGCGCACTAACCGATTCTGATCGGTCAACTGATTGAGTAATGACGTAATGACATTTAGCTTTCATGAGAAACTACAAGGTGGCTAGTGCTCGGAATCTGATTGAAACACAAAGTCGTGCGCCATCATCCAACTATCAAAATCAGCTAGCTGGTATGCGCTTACGCTAAACAAGTATTTTTGAAATGAGTGAGCATAACGACAAAGAGTGAGAGAAAGATTTAGAATGAGGAAAACCAAACAAAAATAAAACATACATGAGTACTTGGCATAGTTCAAGATAACATAGATGAGAATCACTTTACTATCCCATGAGGGAAATTCTCTTTCACAGAACGTTTAAGAGCACATAGTATATGGTCCACATATCTTACGCATCATTGTATAACGACATTACAACTCATTAAACTCAATAACAGGCAGACATAAAGTGACACCGACGAAATATTATTATGCTTCTATGCTGCTGTCCAAGCAAGAACTCGCAGTTAAGTAGGTATATTCTGTTTAGATTCTATACAATTCCTATTCAAGTTTTTCATTGTTCGATTGTTTTATCTGTTCAATTTTACACATTTTTTTTTTGCGTTTTTTTTTTTTCTTCTTTCCTTGCAAAAGGCTGTTGCCGAAATATCGGCCATTTTCTGTCTTCTTTTTTAGTTTGCGTTTCATTGTGTCGTTTGAGTATTATTTCTCACGCTAGGTTTTGCTACATACAACTTTTTCTTTTTGCTAAATTTAGCCTTTGCCTATAGCCTTGTTGAGTCGCCACAGTTTTTCTGTGCTTTTTATAATAATTATTTCCTTGTTTTGCGAATGTTTTGACTCAATGCAAGAGGTCTGTCGTTCCCCCAGCAAACTCAAGACAGTTTTGACGTAGCAATATTAGTGAGACACATTTGTCTCGGTCTCGCCAGTGAGCGAGGCCCCATTTATCTCCCGAAATATCATAAAAACCACAGATCCTGCGCCTGTTTGGTGGGCAAAGTCTGTTAGGGTCTCCGCCTATCATTTCATTTCGATATAAATCTCTCTCTTGTCTCCCTTCGCCCCTAGCACTTGGTCGTTGTCGTGTCAACGCGTTTGCTCCAAACTCAAACATTTCACACTGAAGCGGACACAACACAGATTCAGCTCGATGCGCCACCATCCTCGCGGTATCTTATCAATATTATTTCACAACTAAACAATATCCCAATCCCACTGAACTATTATAGCCCCATCTCGATGAACAATATCCGCATCACGCGGAACCATATCCCGATCTCAATGAACAATATCCCCATCCCACTGAACAATATCCCGATCTCAATGAACAATATCCCCATCCCACTGAACAATATCCCCATCTCAATGTACAATTTCCCCATCACACTGAACAATATCCCGATCTCAAAGAACAATATCCCCATCCCACTGAACAATATCCCGATCTCAATGAACAATATCCCCATCTCACTGAACAATATCCCCATCTCAATGTACAATATCCCCATCCCACGGAAAAATATCCCGATCTCAATGAACAATATCCCCATCTCACTGAACCATATCCCGATCTCAATGAACAGTATCCCCATCCCACTGAACCATATCCCGATCTCAATGAACAATATCCCCATCCCACTGAACAATATCCCGATCTCAATGAACAGTATCCCCATCCCACTGAACAATATCCCGATCTCAATGAACAATAATCCCAATCCAACTGAACAAAACCCCCTTCTCAATGAACAATATCCCTATCTCAATGAACAACATCCCCATCTCAATGAACAATATCTCCATCTCAATGAACAACATCCCCATCTCAATGAACAATATCCCCATCCCACTGAACAATATCCCCATCTCAATGAACAATATCCCCATCCCACTGAACAATATCCCCATCCCACTGCACAATATCCCCATCTCACTGAACAATATCCCATCCCACTGAACTATATCCCCATCTCAATGAACAATATCCCCATCACACTGAACTATATCCCGATCTCAATGAACAATATCCCCATCCGACTGAACAATATCCCGATCTCAATGAACAATATCCCCATCCCACTGAACAATATCCTCATCCCACTGAACTATATCCCCATCTCAATGAACAATATCCCCATCACACTGAACTATATCACCATCTCAATGAACAATATCCCCATCACATTAAACTATATACCCATCTCAGTGAGCAATATCCCCATCACTCTGAACTATATCCCCATCTCAATGAGCAATATCCCCATCACATTAAACTATATCCCCATCTCAATGAACAATATCCCCATCACACTGAACATATCCCCATCTCAATCAACAAAATCCCCATTCCGATGAACAATATCCTCATCCCACCCTTAACTACACCACAGTGCCAATTTATTTGTGGCCGCGACAAAAAATGCAATTGACAGTTCAAAAACAAGACAAAACATGTCACAAGTCCATCATTGACAATTAGACAAATTACGCATAATTGGGAACACGTTTAATTGTACGAACATCTCATTTAAGCGGGTTGGGAAAAAAAACAACAAATTAATGCCCTCACTAACCCCTCTCAGCCGAATCAAAACCACACAGTAAATCCTGACAAGTAAACAAACAACGGCAAACATCAAAGAAACAATAAAAAAAACAACAAGTAAACAAAATATTAATTTTCCTCTGTCAAAGGGGAGTGAATTACCCCTCTCCTCCGACACAGAGTTATCGGACATGTAATCTCGCACTTTTTTTTGGGTTATCATTGCGCGTTATATTGCGTTTGTTTGCTTTCTCTATTAATTTACGTTCGCTAACATGCAAACATGCGTGTATATCATATTTTAGCTCATGTAGATAGCTATCACTTGCAGTCCAGTTTACACGGCCGTCAGCTGAGGACGCGTAGAGTGCCACGGTGCCACCCGATTCACAAGCGCAACACTGTTTCAATTTAGCCTTTTATCTTTTTTTTCACTAGTTAAAATGACATCTGCATAATGAATGAACACAGGCATAAAGAAACGAACAGCACAGAAAACGGCAGTTCTCATTTCTCCTCCATGCAACTCTCTCCCTCCTTCCTTCCTTTCCCTCTCTTTCATTTTCCTCCTTGTTCTAACAAACGTGCCCCCCCCCCCCCTCTTCCTCTCCCACGGACCATCAATCTCCTCCCTCGCGTTCTGACAAATAATATCTTTTCCCCCCCCAGTTGCAATAACAACTGCATAATTCATGATCGCCACAGTAAAGGATAACATAACGAGCAAGAATACAAAACATCCGTAAAGACAGAGGCTGGATGTAACATGACATTTTGAGTACAAAAATCACTCGCGGCCCGATCTCACTTGGGAACGAAAAAAATCGTTTACAGTATTCTTTCACCCGCTGTGTAAAAAAAACAACAACAAACCCTCTCATTTCCAGTATTCTTTCACCCACTGTGTAAAACACAAAAAAAAAAACACACAAAAAAAACCTACTTTGATGTAACCGGTTATTCATACAAAACCATTCTGTTTCATTTCTAATATCCGGAGTAAAAATCGTACAAGCGGATGCCACAGTTTTGCTAACTTCGTTTCCCATTCAATAACATCCCATATCCAATTACAATCTCGCACAAAAATGCCTCATATCTCATGCAGGTAATCAATGATAATAAATTATATAGTTTTCTATTTTTATTTTGGCAACATTGAGAGGAAAAAGGGGCTACCATAAAATCTCCCCATTCCTCTCCTCGGGCAAGGAAATGAAAAAAAAAACGACAGAAGATAAAGGGGGGGGGGGGGGAAAATACATGTATATATAAAAAAAAAAGTCTCCTTAGGTTGAAGTGCTTTAGACCAGTGGTTCTCAACGTGGGCACCCCCCCTTCCCCCGGGGGTGAAAACGAAGAAAAGGATGAAAAAGGAGGAGAGGTGAAGACATGTATGGAGAACCATTTCGGGTCAAATACAGGGCAGCCACTGACTTGTTGAACAACATGCATGCGCAGATGGATTTTGACGGAGAGCAAAGGCCTACTTCTTTCTAGGGCTGAAGAATGGTTTCTGTTTTATAATGAATTACGAACAAGCACGTTATCATTAAATATGGCTTTGAAAACCTTAAGATCATGATTTGTGTCTACCCTGTATTCTTGAATCATGAGCTTATTATCATTAATAAGCTTTGAAAAACGTAATATTACTGTTATTAGAGTGTTCCTTGTGTTCTAGAATCACGAACATGCCTGCTATCAATAGTATCATTCATATATGGCTTTGAAACACTTAACATCATTATCAGTGTGTTCCTTGTGTTCTAGAATCACGAACATGCCTACTTTCATTGATATATGGCTTTGAAAAACTTGACATCGTTATTGGTGTCTTCCTATGGCTTTGAATCATGAACATGCCTATCATCATTGATATAATTTGAAAAACGTAACCTTCATTATTAATTTGTGTGTATCCTGAATTCTTGTGAAAATATTGTATTTGTCGGGTTTGAGTAGCGATTTTTCTTTTTTGTTTGGCGGGGAGGGGGGGGGGGAGGAAAGAGTGGCGATGACAGGATTTTGAGACTGAGGGGACACTTGCTTGAAGAAGGTTGAGAATCACTGCTTCAGACTCACTGTGATCCCCAGAGCCGTGCAGCTCAGAGACAGCGTCCTGCTCACCTCTCAATTCTCAACATCGATCTTACACAATTCAAAACTCTTGGCTTGTGAATGATTACGCGCTCTCTCTCTCTCTCTCTCTGATCTTTTCAGCGACTTTATTCATTCACACATTCCATCAGTCATTCATTCTTTTCTTTCTTTCTGTCTCTCCTGCTGTCCTGGTGAAGTTTCCTTGCCCTTCATTTGGTTCTGTCGTATTATTTTGCCTTTTCTAAGTTCCTCATTCAAGCTTTCTCACTTATCGTCGTCAAAATTTTCGGTCATTTTTCTTTCTTTCTTTCATCGTCTTCTTCATTTTTTCTTTGGTTGCTTCTTACGTCATCATATTTTAGCCCCCCTACCCCCCCCCCCCGACCCCCCCCCCCCCGTAAAGAAAAGTTGTTTTTTGTACTTATCTTTATACCCAAGTTTCAATTTCTTGCTCCCTTTCACAATGTCCTTGTGACACAAATTTTTAATTAATTTTGTCTTGGTTTCTTATTTAACTCCCGTTTCTCTACATCTCACCCTCACTGCTCATTGCCCGTATAAAGCTCTTTTTTTTTTGTTTCTTATCAGTCCATATTTTCCGCCCCAGTTACTTTTTCTTTCATGGATATTAACTGGCATGGCTCAAATCGTTCTGAGCAATAATTACTCGAATGTGCTCACACAGAGATCAGTAGACAGACTTGGCCATTTGCTTACTGTCGAACTTGGAATGAATTAAATAACTATTCAAGTTATAAATTTCTTTATGGCGCACCCAAAACTTTCTGGTTTTCTCACTTTTTGATCATGTAATTCCTTCCGTTAACGCCCGACAAGGCAGTGTTTTTACATAGACTCATTAAAGAAAAATCTGTTAAATTCAAAGCGGAGGAAATTTCTGTTTGCAATTAAGCAATGGCCCCTTAATGGACATCACATGTTCTTCATATAAAAGCTTAACTATATGCAGAGTTCGTGAAATTAAAAAAACAAAACAAAACAAAACAAAAAACCGTTCGTCCTTTTTGTTTAATTGTAGTTAAGAGCCTCAGATCGATTTTTATAATACTTGTAAAGGTTTCTTGAATATAGAATTACGTAAACTCATAAAAACTTAATTCCCAGTCCGCATGATATGAAATTGCATTACTGATCAAGAGACGAAGGAATAGAAGGCCGTTTCCAATGAAAAATCTAAACTGATACAGCAATGGCATGACAAATAGCCCAGCCCCTCTGTGCAACCATACCGTAAACTTGCTGAAAAGTTGTAAATCTGACTACAGTCAAAGGTCAGATATGACACGGAGTCGCCACTGAAAGAACAAACCTTTTTTTTTTTTGCCGGCAGCGCCGTAAAGCCTCTAGGCGTCAAAGCCAATGAACTTCCGTATTGAGAAGCTCTCCCATCTCATCCATGCTTGTTAGCGTTAGGTCTGTCCAATGAAATGTGTCACTTCCTCGGGGAGACTTAGGCTCCAAACATACAAATATAAAACCAAAGTAAAATTGTGGCAAAAAAGTAAAGTTATATACAGCAAAGCCTCGAGCAAAAAATATTAATAATGGAAACCATACAACCAAACGCAAAGAAAAAGGAAAGACAAATCCAGCTTTCGGTATACTATAATAATAACCTTAGTCTTGATAAAAGTGCAACAGGATAGAAAATTAAACGAACCAAAAAAAAAAACAAAACAAAACAAAACAAAAATGAAAGAAATAAAAAAAAAATCCCTGGATGTTTAACAAGTACGGGTACTTAAGGTCTGGGAATCCCACAGATTTTCTGTCCTTTTTTTCTTTTTCCCTGTAATATTTTGACAAATATAAAACCCTTGACTTTTACTATTTACAATAACAAATCGATAACTCCCGGTGCTATTGACAAACTTAGGCACGACATTACCTAAGCAGAATGTTTGATATTCTACAACGTTCCTTTGTCAATGCTTAGATGAAAACAAAGTTTCACCTATTTAAAATGTATCTCTCTGCTTGACATTAAAGAGAACAATTCAGTATACTAGATTAGAGTAAATACAGTAGACCTATTATTTTCCTAAAGTTAAAATGAAGTTTCAATGATGTGAAAGAAATTTGTTACACTCGGAACAAGCACAACAGGTGGATGCCCACACTTATAGTCTTAAACCTTATGGCATTCACCCAAACTGAAACTTCAAACTTCCACCCCCAATGGGTTAATCTTTTCATCGCTATGCTGCCAGAGGCTAAAGAAATTGCCTATGTCAGATATGTATACTTCGCTGGGCTTTGTAGATCTGTGCAAGGTTCAGATACCAGGTTGATGTCATTACCACCGGCAGCTCAGAAACCTTCGACGAGGCACAGAAATTGTCTCCTTGACAGAAGTGGGGTTAAAGAGACAGAATTTCAAAGCACGATTATCAACCAGTGCTCTTAGTGAAAAGCTTCAATATACTGCACAGCGCGCCCTGGAGTTTAATATTCCAAATTAAGATATTAAGTACATGTACATGTATTCTTTCACGGAAAGAATCCTCGTCTTTCCGAAGTTGCATAAATATGTGGAGAAACATACAGAAGATGGCTTTTGCCCCCGGCAATTCGCCTCAACAAGACATTGTAGCTAGATGTGTGTGATGTTTCACTGAGGTATCTCACCGTGTTACTTTATATAATAAGCCTGTTATTGAGTTATGATATGTCAGATGTAATGATGTGTTAGATGTGTGTACCATGTATGTCCTGTTAAACGCTCAGTGAAGGCGAAATTTCCTCATGGGTTAAAAAAAAAAGTGATTTTCATTATATCTTATCTTAGATGGTTAACCCTGTTACTGTCAGAAAAGAGTTACTGTATCCTACCAAAGGCGTTCGAACTGCCAGTCTTCATCATACAAATTTAGTATTTGGAGTGTATCTCTGCTTTGGAAACTTTAATAAAGTATGCTTTTCTGAAAAGCTGATTCAGTTGGCTGTGGCAGTCAAAGCATGAAGAAATCGGCAATCTAATTGTCTTATGACAGTACTAGGGTTAACGTAATATATTCCACAGAAGAAAATCCCACGAAAAACGTCACGGACACGACCTAGGAGTCTGTTTTGATCCTAAACCTGTTACGCTATTACATCTAAGTGAATTCTTGCCAAATCAGCAAGAGCCTGGCTCTGTCGCCACCAATCAGAGAAGTTGTTTTCTTCTTCTTTCTCTTCTGAGTGAGGAGTGATAAGAGGAGATGAAAAAGAACAGGGAATGAAAAGATTGCGGTCAAAAACCCGGAGAAAAGAAACGAATCAATCACTTGAAAACGCTGTTTGTGTGGGAGCTTTCTAGACCTGTACCCCCCTGAAACCTTTCCTGCATTCGCCAGCAGATATAGCAGAAATGAATGTTGGCCAAAATAGATGAACTTTATTCTTTTTCCCACCATCAGGGCTACGAATATCGACTTCAATGACTACTGGTAAGCGTTTCCTCGCTAAATCTAAATGTTTGAGTAATTTCTAACAAACTGAGGGGAGCTTATAGAATGCAGGTTAGAGCTTGTGTCAATTCAATTATGTCCAGATGTGACAGTCTAATAAATAGTTATTTCTATGTGGAAATGCAGAGATAATATAAGAAAAACAACAAAAACTATGTACGTAAAGCTGTATTTGAATGAAATGGACAGCCATTTCTTCATTTGATCTGTCTTTCTGTATGTCTGCATGTGTGCGTCTCTCTCTCTTCTCTCTCTCACTGCGATTCTAAGTGATGCCAAACTCATGCCAAACAGATGTCTATAGATATTAATTTTTTTGACTGTAAGGCTCAATAGCCGGCAGTCAGCTGTAATTCGTAATTCACTCTACTGATATCAGCTTTAGAACAGTTTTCTGTCTAACCATGTTGTTCATCTTTAACTTTTCAAACCCTGTCTTGCATGTACACTCTTTACCCGAAAATGTTACGCAAATTTCTTAAAACAGAGAAAAATTACCAACAGATAACTGGCGCGCAAAAGTGCAGACAAATATAAAAAAGAAAAAGAAATACGAATATGGCGTATAAAAAACATCAAGACGAATAAAAATAACTAATGATAACCTTGCCAGCTTTCCTTGCGGTGTTGGGGTAAGTGATGCTCTTGCCAAATTGCCTTCAAGTCAACAAGCCGGAGATTCACTGGGATAGATCTATCTTCGAGTCAAGACAATTTGTAGTCCATCACTCCGCGCACAACACAATTCGAGCACAAATCTACACAGTTGTAAAACATTGCTCACCCTCCTTTTTTCTCGTCTCAGTGTCGAACTTCAAACACGACAATATCCAAATGTACATAAAACGTTTCAAGACGCGTCTCTGGGAAACCTAACCCGCTATCATTCCTGCATTCCCTTCAATACTCAGATTTCTGTAGCTTTTTGTGGCTGAGCTTTTGGCAATCGTACGATTTCAAGACGGCAGCTTCAGCATTTATCAACGTGCATTCTCTTCCAGAACTCCTCCTGGCGGCGGAGTATGCCAAAGACATGTTAAAATTAGTACTAAGCTACATACATACATACAATAGTAACCACTATACTACTGAGGCACATACAGTGTTAATTATTCCTCATAGATTAGTTACTATAATATTGTAGTGCTGGACACATCAGTAGTAGCTTTATCATAATGGGCCACATACAGTAGTAACTGCTGTAGTACAGGGACACATACAAAAGTAACTATTACAATACTGGGCCACATACAGTATTAACTATTACAATACTAGACCATAGTAGTTACTATTATAATAAAGGGACGCATACAGTAGTAAATGTTATAGTACTGGGGTACATACAGAATAACTCTTATTATACTCGCCCAATTTTATCATTCGGAACACATACAGTAGTAACTTTTGTAATACTGAGCCACATACAGTGGTGAGCATTACAATACTGGGACACATACAGTTGTAACTTTTGTAATACTGAGCCACATACAATGGTGAGCATTACAATACTGGGACACATACAGTAGTAACTTTTGTAATACTGGGTCACATACAGTATTAACTATTACAATCCCGGGCCATATACAGTATTAACACTATTTCACTAATATTATGCAACACGAAAAGAAGTCTATACATGACATTTCTTTAAGGCTCTGTTGTTGTTGTCTTTCCTTTTCCTTTTATATGCATGTAAGAAATTTTATTCCAGAAGTTTCTAAACCCAGAGCGTCATCCCCAGACACCCAGACAGTAGGCATGCAGTACAGCATCAAAACAGTATCGTGTCAGTATAATTAATATCTAATCAAACACTGACCTCTTCGCTGTATTCCATATAGTTTCCACACAATGAAAGCATGTGGTATTATGTAACACAGTTGCATTTCCCGGTTAATTTACTAGAGTTGTGATGCAAGGGTATATGCCCCCGCCATAGCATAAAGACAGGTAAATCTCCTGTCTCAGCCACCGCATGCACGTAGTGGCAGGTTTTCGGCGTGAGGTAAAAATGCATGAGGAACGTGGGCTAAAAGTGCGCGTTTTGCACTAACGAACCGTAGAAGATGTTCTATCTTCCCACACGTCTTGCAGTCCTGATCGCCTAAGATCTGATAATAATCCAATAAGAATAAAAGAAAAAAAAGAAAGAAAGAAAGAGAGAGAGAGAGAAAGAAGGAAAGATGGAGAGAGAGAATGAAAGCAAGAGAAAGAAAGATAGAGACGGTGCAAGAAAGAAAGAAAGACAAAAGGAGAGAAACAGAGACGGACAGAAAGAAAGAAAGAAATTCCGACAGAAAGAAAGAAAGAAAAGGAACGAGAGAAAGATGGAAAGATAGATTGAAAGCAAGAGAAAGAAAGACAGACAGAATGCAAGAAAAAAAATTAAGAAACAAAGACAAAAGGAGAGAGACAGAGAAAGAAAGAAAGAGCGATAGTAAAGAAAAAAAAAGACAAAAGAAAAAAATATTCCGGACAAAAAGACTGGAATGTTAAATGAGACCAACATTCCCATTCCTCCCGCCCACGTAAACGATATTTATTATTCTGCTCACCTTAAATTTTTCGCTTTCTACACAAAGTTTAACACTTTGTCAGATTTAAATACCTCTAGCTGGCACTTGCAGACTTTTATATCGCTTTTTCAATCATTTGCTCTCCTTGCCACTATTGAGCTCTGACAGGTTGATATTTCTTCTCCCAGCTGAACTCATCTTGACGTAATTTGTTGACTTGATGGCCAATTTACAATCAAAGACAACACTTCAAAGGAAAACTATTTAGATAGGAATCTTCTTGTTAAATGTCAGGTATTTAACATTTTGGGAGCCAAATAAATAAATGCAAAAAAATATGAATATATGATTTTTGAAAACAGTTAAAAGTAAAAAAAAGTTATGCGATCGTCAAGATTTTTTTTTTCAACACAAGTAAACAAATATTATTCCCTTCACGGATCATGTTGTGGCTGTTGTAGTTGTTTCTGTTTGTTTCGCATTTTTTTTTTTTTTTTACTATTATTATTTCGGAAAAATTGGCAAATGCATGAACCTTGCGCACCATTAACACTCTAGTTTTCAGCGCGTGATTGCACCTGTTGGCCCCGTGCTGTGCGATCATGCACAAGTGCTCCTTCTGTGCTGTTTGCACCTTGCACACCTCGTTGTCTAATGACATTTTTAGAAAAGATATCAAGATCTCTCGAGCCATTCTACTGAAATAACGAGACGTGGATGAGAAACATAATTATCAAAGAGGCAAAGTTTAATATCAATCGATGATCGTGATCTTTATTCAATTGCGATTTTTGTTTTAACGCTTTCCTTAACTGTGATACATATTTTCATCTTTTGAGCGAAGATAGTAACTTTTTGTCAGATTGATTTTCAAATCAGGAGATTGAAGATACAGAGAATCTGCTAGTGTAATCTACCTGATAGAAAGAATCAGCGAGTGGAATATACCTGATAAAATGAATCTTAGTGTAATCTACCCGGTGGAGAGAATCTGCAAGCGTAATCTACCTCATAGAGAGATTCTGCGAATGCAATCTACTTCATAGAGAGATTCTGCGAGTATAATCTACCTCATATAGCGAGATTCTGGGAGTGTAATCTAGTTGAACAAGATGTGATCTACCTGATAGAGAGATTCTGCGAGTGTAATCTGCCTCACAAGGGGAGTCTGCAAAATCGATCGCCATGGGTCCGTACTTTACGGGAGACGATTTCTTATCGTGTCGATGTGACTTCGTTATCAACTCGATCTTCTTGCCCCTAGTGTTGCGACCGTTACTCTTACCATCGACTGGGCTACTGAATATTCATCAACTGACCCCAGCAGCTTGTCGGTCGACATAAACGTGAGCAGTCAGCCGTAAACGTGAGAAAGAGGGCAACGCCCTCGTGGTGCTGAGGAAGACACCTAGTTTCATTCTGGAAAACCCCGATGCGGCATTTCATGGCGGTGCACGTCTTGATGTTTTTGTTTTGTTTTTCTTTTGGGGGGGGGGGGGGGTTGTACTTGTACATGTCCCAGATTCAAACACAGTAAATACATAAATGAATACATAACTGAAGAACGAAAGAAAGTAAGACATAAAGAATTAATTTCATTCACAAAGCTCTACCACGGCCGGCATGGATTAAATTTGTTCCATAATTATCTACCGTAAAATAAAGCGTAGAGAAATGTTAACGCCTATTAAATATGAGAGTTTGAATTCAGAGCGACATACGCTGAGTTCTCATGTCCACGGAAACCGCAACGAAAACGTCAAAAACCCTAAAGTATTGAAATAGAAAGAATATTTTCATTTGTCCAGGAACGTCACTTCACTACCCAGGAAATACTTTTTCTTTTTACCACTTGATGGATTTTTTGACGTTTCAGTTGCAGTTTCAAGCTGGGTGTTCATGTGTACGTAAACGGAAACGTCAAATACCAATTCAAGTAATGAAATAGAAAGAATGTTTTTCATGGCGTTTCCGTACACATGGAAACACTCTTTCTTTTTACTATTGGTGGATTTTTGACATTTGCGTTCCTGTTTTCCGTTTCCGTGCTCATGGAAACACGGCCTTAGGCTTCTGACAACAGGCTCGTTTTGGATTACCGTAAAAGAATAGAGCAAAAGACTTCTCGGGTCAAAGCATAACAAAACCGAAGCCACTGTGTCTGAGCTCTTGTGCAGTCACGACGCCATGGGAGATTCCTCATCAAGCTTCCCTGCCCCTTGTCCTGATGTGCAACTCCTGCAGTTTTCCCTCACAACAATGTCGCAGTATGCAGGTTATTGCCCCTTGGCTCTGATAAATCCCTTCAAAGACAAAATAATGTAGAGCTTGAATGACAATAATTAATGTTTACGTCTATTTTTCAATCCCTTTTTTCATTTCCTCGTGAGTAAGGGAAAGGGTGGAGTGTTCGCCTGGACATCGGAGGGAGGGGGAGGCAGGAGAAGGGACAGGGGGGGATTGCCCTTAATAGCTTAAATGAGTTTTTATTGGTGTGAAATCAAAGGTTTTCTAACAATGCCGACGTGGGCTGAAATGTCATTAGGGCGAAATCTTGGCAGGTAATTTTCACTGGCAGTGCTTTCAAAAAATCATTATCTCAGGGGATTTTAAAATACATAATAGCATTACATAACAGTGTAGGAAGGTGATTACATAGACCACAGTAAGGGCAATGACAACAATAATGAAAAAAAAAAATGTAATGTGTTTACTGGAGTAGTTGGCAATTGAGGAGTGTGATTAGTTTTTCTTCACTGAAAGAGAGAAAGAGAGAGAGAGAGAGAGAGAGAGAGGGAGGGAGAGAGAGAGAGAGAGAGAGAGAGAGAGAGAGAGAGAGAGGGAGAGAGAGAAGGGAAGAGGAAAGAGTGGGAGAGAAAAAAGAGACACAATGACAGGAAGAGGGAGACAGGATGAGTGAGTGAGTGAGTGAGTGAGTGCGTGAGTGAGTGATTGAGTGAATGGGCGAGAGGGGGCGAAGAGAGGAAGAGGGGAGGTGAGGGAGAGTGAGAAAAGAGAGAAAGAGGGAGAAAAAGAACGAGAGAGAGAGAGAGAGAGAGAGAAAGAGAGAAAGGAAGAGTACTAGCATGCGCGTGCACGCATGCATTCATTCACTGACGGATGTGAGAAAAAAGAAAGAACCAGAGAGAGAAAGAGAGAGAGAGAGATAAAGAGAGAAAGGAAGAGTATTAGTATGCGTGTGCATGCATTCATTCACTGACGGATGCCCCTCAATCGAGTGGTAGTATAGTACTTAGAATTTTTTCCACTGAGGGCGGGTTGATTTCACTCACTGGTCGTGACATTCTGACCTCGTAGTAAATAGTGATCGAAACTCACTGTACTCTTAGCTCTCCACAGACCCTCCCTCCCATTCTTCCCTCCTCCTTTTTACCCATCCAAACTCAATCTATCCTCTGATTCCCAGCCCCTCTCGCCCGTAAAGGTCAGCCTCCAAATCGAAAGTAAACAAATCAACATCAGAAAACAAGAACAATACCAATCTATGTCTCTACGATGCATGTGGATAGGATGGATCACTTGCTCACACCAGCACGCCCCACAAGGTCTCCCAGCGGGCTGATCGGTTAAATAAAAGGCGCCACGTTACAGAGAAAAGCTACCAGGAATTGGAAAACCCCAAATGATTGGAAATGCGGAATGTGAACGAGGCGACGGTCATGGGAAGATAACCCTTCCGGGGGGAATTAGCAGGACAATGAAATCGTCAAATCGTCCCTCGAGAATGAGAAGGCTCTATTTCCACTCTTTGGCTGAGCTGAGTTACACACTACACACTATTCCTATAGCCTTCTCCGTTGTGTGTTAAAGTATCAAGCAGATTCGGCGTGTAATTTGCAAGTATTAGTAAAAAGAAAAAAATCTTTGCTCTAAAAGATGAAACTTCAATCCTGGATTTCTGAAAAGTTGATGGAAACGAGGCAGAGCCTTTTCACTCCAAGGGGATGAAATATTAGGGTCACTCGTATAATCGGATAGGGGTCGAGAAAATTAATACTTTTTTGGTGCTATCACTTGAGAATTTGGAAATTATGTATAGGTGTGTGTGTGTGTGGGGGTGGGGTGGGGTGGGGGGGGTGGGGTGGGGGGTGGGGGGGTGGGGGGTGATGAATCATGATAATTTAAATTAGCGTAAAGATGTGTTTTCATGTGTACCGAAATGGAAATAACAAAGGAAACGTAAAAAATCCACCAAATAGTAAACAGAAATAGTGTTTTCATTTTCATATGTACGGAAACGGCATTTAAGTACCCATGATAACATTCTTTCTATTTCACAACTTGAAACGTTTTTTTTACGTTTCCGTTGCCGTTTCCGTGTCGGCACACATGAAACTCCAGCTTTAGAGAGGCGTTCAGGCCTACGTACGTCACTGCCGGTCCATGAAAACGGGCCTTTTCTGAATATGAATTTTGCACTTCCGAGGTGACGTTTCTTTCTGAGCAAAATACTATTTAGGTTAGACCTTCAATAAAACATCGATAGGAATTTTGACCCTCAGCACACAGTGACCTACATTTGAAACAGGGCTGCCTGCTGCAAAATTTCCACTTTTGACACACTTCCTGATTTCTAAAAAATTAGTTTTTCGTAAGAAATGTGTATATTTTTGGCATTGTGTCTATTTCAGATCAATTTTTTTTTTGTGTGTGCATATATCAGAAGTGTGGGATTCAGCAGTTATTTTTTAAATATGTATGAACATACAAATCATCTCTCTTTCTCTCTCTCACTGGTTTTATCACCCAAACCATAAAACCCAATGACAAAATTAATAATCTCATCATGACCTTTCTCCAAAACATTACGCTCTCCCCCTCTCCCTGTTTTCAGATACCTTTACATCCCCGCTCAGAACTATGGCACTAGTTCATTCTATGCCTCTGCCATTCTCTCTGCCCACCCTATACTGTCTATCCCCTAGGGCGCCACAACCAATCAGAGACCCGAACTCTCTGAAGGCCAATACC
Source organism: Onchidella celtica (assembly GCA_963931925.1). Classification (NCBI taxonomy): domain Eukaryota; kingdom Metazoa; phylum Mollusca; class Gastropoda; order Systellommatophora; family Onchidiidae; genus Onchidella; species Onchidella celtica. The sequence continues at coordinate 53,976,165 of OZ007572.1, read as the reverse complement.
AGCACCACACTGAACATTTCAGTGACAGATCCCGGGCAAAATAGATCTGTTCAGAGTCTGAGTGATACGAGCTAATCAGCTGAATAGACGCATAAGGGCCTGATGCTCAGGAACTTTTATTTAAGCCTAAAATGTTCAGTGGTCCAAATATTAAACTTTAGTTTGGGAGAATCGCTGCTCTTGGCATTTACAATTCACTTTTCTCGTGTATTGTGGTACGGATTAGTTTTTTTAATTTTGCCCGAGAAACAGCCTTGTTAGGCCTAGTCTTTTCCATTTCCAATGTGGGCCGCCCGAGCTCTTCGTCCATGTCCGAGAAGTCTAGGGGCTCCATCCAACTTACCATACGATCAGGGCAGGACATATTCCCCCAAAATTCGAACATGCCTGCACCGATCGGGAAAATGAATCCGGTGCCTCCGGCATGAGAGGCGAGCGCCTTGCTTCTAGACCAACGGGTCCCCAATGAAACATCTCATCAAATGTCCACTGTTTCATCTCTGGACCACTTGCCAATTATTTTATCACTTAATAATTTTTCCCAATAAATTATGTATTAATAATTTTACATTCCTTTAATCATTTAGAAGGAGTGTTTTGTTTTGTTTTGGTCAAACCAATATATTATGTCCGAGCGCAAAGAGGGTTAACAAAAACAACGACAAAAAACATCGAATCTCTTTGGGAGCAAAATGAGAAACAAATAAAATACCAGGGAAGTAATGAAAAGGAGGAAATAATGAAAAGAGGGGAAATAATGCTCCTGACAATTCCAATTATAGGAGCAAAAATTGAGCAGGGGCATCTCTCTAAATGATACCGATGCCAATTCCCATTGGGAGAAAATCTAAATCAGGAACATTCTAGAGCGAAATCATGAGATCCCGTCATGGGATCGCATTCCACCTGCAACATGCCATGCTACGCTTACCCTGCCTCTCTGTGTACTTAATGCATTAATAAAGAAAGGGATATGCCCACTTTATACTGATGTTGATTTTAATGGTGCATATGATTTCATTTTATTCATATAAATGAAAAATCAATCAATCAATCAATCGATGGAAAAGAGAGAAAGAAAGAACAACTAATCTTCGATCAGTCAATCAATCAATCGATGGATCGAAAAAAAAGGCAGAAAAATGAAAGATGGAAAAAATGAAAAAGTATTCAATCAATCAATCGAAAAGAAAGAAAGAAAGTATTCAATCAATCAATTAATCATCGAAAAGAAAGAAAGAACGACAGAAAGAAAGAAAGCAAGTATTCAATCCATCAATCAATAAATCGATCGAAAATAAAAAAAGACAGAAAGTATCCCGTGATTCAGACATATAGGTAAGATATACAGCTGAAAGAATGTGTTAACCAGACCACTGACACCCATATATCATAAATTAAACAGGAGCTTCACCCCTGCACGGGTTACTCGAGCAGAATGACGTATTAACTATTATTCAAGCCTCTCCGTATTGTTTGTGTGTAAATGTCGCTGGGACCTCGGTAAACATTTCCAGTGAGACTAGTCAAAGTTCAGTGGTGCCCGAGGTTACCCTGATATAGCAGTGCGGGTAGCTGGGATCTCCCCAAGTAGGATGATGCACGGAGAAGAATCGATAGCGTAGTGGGAAATACAAATGTACGGCATGGTTGGGGATAGTATGGCGAGGTGGAATAGGCAGGGTGGCCGAGACAGTGGGAGTAAACTCCGAATGCAGACAGACAGGCAGGCAGTCAAACAGACAGACAGGCATACGGACAGACAGACAGGCCAGTAGCTAGACACCGAGAGACAGAACAGACAGACAGACACTCGGACAGACAGACAGGACAGCCAGACTGGCAGACATAAAGACAGACAGGTAAATAGGCACGGAGACAGATACTGATAGATAGGACAGACAGACAGACAAATAGACAAGACAGACAGACAGAGAATCGAACGAAGAGACAATAATTATTGTCCATAGTAACTTCGAACCATGTCTCGTCTATGGGCAAGACAGCTATAGTTTAACCCTTTGATGACTGACGCTGTGAAAGCTAGATTTTCTCAAATCCAATTTATATCGAGATCCCCTTGTTTCAACTATTTCAAATGGTAAATACGAATCTAGCTCAGGCTACTGGTCTGTACAACTTAAAAGCTAATAGGAGAAACAAAACCTGTAACTGACGGTGTAGTAAAGATTTAACAGCAAAGCTGTTTCAGTATTGGAAGGGTTAAAAGATATCTACGTCCAAAAAACACAAGAAAGTAAAAGTTTTTTTTTTTCTTATAAAACAATAATTAGGACTCCGCCAAAAGTGTCGAGTCCCAAAGGTATTCAGCACAAGATATTCAGCACAAGGATCTACTGGGCGGGCCACACAAGACACAGCAGATAATTCAACAATTTTAACAACATTGATTGGCAAGTGTTTGGATTGGTTCATGACTTACCGGTACCAAGTCCGGAGGTGGCTTGAAGATAATGGTATCACAGGTAAGTCCGCGCTTTAGTTTTCGATTCTGTTTCCAGAGTTTCCGTCTCATGGACAGCCTGTTGGCCGGCTTGCCGGCCCGTTCTTCGGTGGGAGGCAGGGACACCTCAGATTGCAATAGAGGAACCTCGTCCATCCTGAGGCAGAGTATGGGAATGCCGAGAGTGGGAGGAGCGGCCTGGAGGGACCAGGATCCGCACAACATTCAATGCCCGATGCGTTCCGGGGTCAGAGGTCACTCGTTGTCAAATTTGGCGAGGAGTCATTGAAAATGGCGTCATTGTAATACACCCCAAGAAACTTGCACATGAGTCTCCTTCAGTCATAACGTCGTTTTTTCTTGGTAATACTTAAAGAAATGGCCAGGCTAATACACGGCTACACGGGAACAAGAGATCCAATTACTGAGCTATTTCAGGCCAGTACTCCAGGCAAATGATGTCATTTCGCAGTGACTTTTACGATCTCTGTTGCCAATGTAGTTAGATCCAACGCCTCCCCAAGTTTTGCAATTCATCGGAATGGTTACGAAGGACACATCGTCGGCACACATGTAGCTAAGATTTCCAATAACAAGTTACGAGACTATCTTACTAAAGCAAAGTCTTTCCTATGTAACAAATAAAACACTCAGAAATCAGCACTGATAAACCTATTAATACACTCACAGAATTCGGCACATAATAACAGATTTGATAGCATATTAATGGCAGTTTTTCACACAACAGAGAATGTCTTGTTTGAACTTGGATCACAGCACGTTAGCTCACGTTAGAGATTTTGCAGACAGACAGACAGACAGACAGACAGACAGACAGACAGACAGACAGACGGACGGACGGACGGACGGACAGACAGACACTCAGATAGATAGATAGATAGATAGATAGATAGATAGATAGATAGATAGATAGATAGATAGATAGATAGATAGATAGATAGATAGATAGATAGATAGATAGATAGATAGATAGAGGCGGACAGACAGACAGGCGTACACGAAATAGCAGAACTTAAAATAAATTTCATGTCTCCTTTGTGATGCACTGCACACGTCGGTAATTCACAAAAACGCACCGAGTGTTTCTTTTACAACAATTTCATCACTGAATGCCACCCAGGATGCTGAAACTAAGACAAAAAGCCGTTGAACAATTGCAGCTCTCAAAACTAAAACTAAAAAGAAAGAAAGAAAATACGAGGGCATTGTCAACGGAACGGTGTAAAACTTGCTATCAATGGTAGGCATCGATCCCACACGGTTGTCACACCGGCTCGGTTGGAACCAGATAAATGTTAAACATCATCAGATTGAGCGCGGGCATTGTGGTTACATGCTCTGGTTTCGAATACAGATCCTAAGAACAGTATTAAACTGGGAATTTGCCATGACATCAGGTATTTCGTTTCAGACTGTACAGAGCTGCTGTTTGGGACAGTATCGTATTCCAAAGATAGTAACATTTGTGGACCCGCAGATCAAGTCATAGAATTTGATACCGACTGGCAGATTTGATGAAAATATTCATGGCGATTTTTAACACAGCTCAGAATATCTTGTTTGGGCTTATATCAGGGCACGATAGCTTAGTGACAGCGATTTTGAAGGTAGATAGATAGATAGATAGATAGATAGATAGATAGATAGATAGATAGATAGACAGACAGACAGACAGACAGACAGACAGACAGACAGACAGACAGACAGACAGACAGACAGACAGACAGACAGACAGACAGACAGACAGACAGACAGACAGATACATACATAATACAGTTTACTTGGCGAGTGCTGGTCACTAAAATAATATGGAAGTGGTGGTGTTAACTGGTAGTGTCTCGAGTTCGCGAAAGATGTGGCTGTATGCCTATCTATGGATGCGGAAATGGCTTCCCAGTCCCATTCAGGAGAGTAAGATAATTAAAATCGGCCTGTGCACGGCTACCTTAGAGGTCTTCCATTCCCAAATTTACAGAATATTTGTCGCAAATGGCAGGAACAGAATTATTAGTCAAATCATATCTAATTAGAGATGATCAAACGAGATACCAACGAACATGTCAGAAGGACGTCAAAACATCCCAGCTAGGGACGACATCCTGCACCACGTTTAAACATTAATACTAATAATATAAGATTGGTGCCGTACGGTGGCATTTTGACAGTAACAAGCCCTCACAAAGACAGAGACAGTGGGACCTTTAGCATGCATTAACACTACAGAAATGCCATTTCCATTTATTCATCAAATAAAACCGCAGCTCAAGGTTTACTACAATCTCACAAATCACTGCTGGCCATTAAAATTACTCTCATTAATGCTGAATTCAGCGGTGACTCACGGGAGCTCTGATGTCAGCCAGGTAAATGCCCCATAGATATAAGAACTACCACCACATTTTGTAATTCGAGATCAATCAATAATATATACAAGATATGTAATAATATACAACACACCTGACCGACAGACACATCAGCTGAATTCTGATATCGCATTCAAATATTCCATGATTACCATCGACGGAAATGCAGTTGTCTAGGGAGAACAGCTTCAATAGCGTTTGAAATAATTGTTTTGTCATCATTTGCTATGATTTCTTTTTACACTTGCGTGTATTATTTTCATGACAAAATACATGGCAGAAAAAATGCAAGGGGATTTACAATGGACAAAGAGAAAAAAATAATTTAGTTCACAAATCGTTCTCCTTTGTCCAAAGCTGTAAAAACAGCATTTGCGACAATGAGTATCAGAAAAAAGCATTAAAATAACTGCAACAAAAAAGAGAGTTCTTTGACATTTCATTGGCACTTAGGCTGCGTTATAACTCAAGACACTCATTCATTTTTCCGGGAAATCGTGATCAACTTGAGTGGATAAATTGATGTCGAACTTAAACTACCCGGTGCTTGTAAGAGTGATGCTGGTTATGTGCACAGAGTGCAGCAATAATCAAACAGTTGGCATCGTGATTTGGTTCCGGGTGGATGGGTGGATGAAAGAATAGACGGATGGATGGGACGATGGATGAAAAGATGGACCAATGGAACGGCGGGTTGATGGATAGACGGCTGGATGGATAGAGGGCAGACAACTAGTGCTGTCAATGAAAGAAATAATACACCGATAGATGGGTGGAATTGAACAGATGGCTGCACAAATGATGAACAAACTAGCGAACGGACGGAGTGAAAGATGGAATAAGTAATCTCCTGTTGAACGAATAGACAGATTGTTCCAAATCTCAATTCGGTAACTCTGAGCCACCAACGCTGTTTCTACTTAATTGTGAGCGTGTACACCTGCAACGATGATATTCAAACACTGCACTATTTCTAAACAGCTGATCTACAAAGCCAAACCAATAGCCCCCTCTCCCCTTGCCCCCCGCGGAACGCACACACTAATGCCACTCACCACCCTCTCCCACTCCCGTCAATTACTCACATTCACTCGAGCCCCTATTGCCAGGTCGGCCATGCCTGAAGAAATGCCAGCGTTTTTTTGTTTTGTTTTTTTTGTTGTTGTTTGAAAATAATTTCACTTCTACTTGATTGCATTCAGCACGGACCTGTTCAAATACATTAGAGCAGCGAGAAAGAAAGAGAGAGAGAGAGAGAGAGAGAGAAAGAGAGAGAGAGAGAGAAAGAGACAGGGAGAGACAGGCGGGTGGCACACATTCACATAATTATACAGAGAGAGAAAGAGAGACAGAGAGACATACACATACATACATAAATGACGAGAAGCACACATACACACGTATAGAGAGGGAGAGAGAGACACCTACACACAAAAGGAGAGAGAGAGAGAGGCACTCATAAACAGAGAGAGAGAGAGAGAGATTTGGATGGTGGCACAAATTCACATATACAGAGAGAGAGAGAGAGACACACACACAAAGACATAAACACATACATAAAGGGAGAGAGGCACACATAAACACAGAGAGGGACAGAGACACACATAGACAGAGAGAGAGAGAAAGAGAGGCACCCATAAACAGACAGAGAGAGAGAGAGAAAGAGAGGCACCCATAAACAGACAGAGAGAGAGAGAAAGAGAGGCACCCATAAACAGACAGAGAGAGAGAACAACGAGAGAGAGAGAGGGAGTAGCGAGAGAGAGAGAGACAGAGCAGTGAAAGAGTGAGAGAGCAGCGAGAGAGAGAGAGAGAGAGAGAGAGAGAGAGAGAGAGAGAGAGAGAGAGAGAGAGAGAGAAACAACAGAGAGAGAGAAAGGAAAAGGAGAGGGAAAGATAGACAGACAGAGAGAAAAACAAACCAAGAGACAGACAGAAAGATAGACAGACAGACACAGGGAAGATGAGAGACTAATACGTATCCACACGCATAAACATAGAAACAGACAGGGAGAAGACAGAAAGTCAGAAAATCAGTGACAAGGAAAACAAACAACAAGATATGACATAAGAGTGCACACGTTTCCACTTCTACAAGTTCCAACGGACGCGACGTGAACGCTTTAACACAAGAGTTCCTTCAAACTAAAATCAATTGATCAATTGAACTCGTAGCCGACCATCAAGAACCGTCCGGGAAGCGAGTATTTCGTTCCATGTATTCGCGCGAGTACGTACGCTCGCCCCCCTTCAGGAAATGGGTCGGGGAAAAGCCAATGGAGAACCCCGGATGCTGAAGAGACCTTGGATTACAGCATTCCATGCATTTCATTTGGGCATTCAGGGGATGATTTAAAGGTCTGGTGGGCAACTCAAAGTTGAACTGATTGAGATGTCATAGGTATTGATTGTGCGATTTAGCTTTCAGGACGAAGGAAAAAACCTTTCTCAACCAATCGCCCTTCACTGGCAGAGTAAAAATCTAATCTTTCATGATTTCAACTCCAAGAAAATGTTAATAAAAAACGACAACAAAACACTCTCTCTTGCAAGAAACAACGAATTCAACTGTAAAGACTCTAAAACGTATACTTCGAGACATGGTCATGATATTGATGATAACGGTGATGAATCTGATAGAGTTATTAATAATATTCTTGCAGCTAAAATGAAAAAAAAAAAAAAGCTCTACTCCAGAAAACTGAGTGAAGACATTTCGAATCAAATCGTACCACGTACCAAAGCTACCACACCCAGTTTTGGGAATGCTTAGAATGGAAAATCCGTCTGGCAAATGGCTGGAAGAAAAAGGAAGAAAAAAGAAAATCAGTCGTTCTCCTAAAGATATAGTTAACCCTCAGTTGTTTACTGTATCATATTTGACCAAAGATACTAGAACTGATAAGATAAAACACCTAATGCTTTTAGCGTGCACAGATTTCGCACCGCCACCTAGCGGCAAAGGTGCGGAAGTCATGAAAAGTGCCGTATTTTACAACGCCAAATAGGGAAAATATTGAAATTTGTTCACTGTTCAGCTATCGCTATAGGCCTTGATTGACGTCACTTATTGTAAAATTATAACCTCCATCGCTGTGAGAAAATTCTAGCTATTTTTTTTTTTAGTGGCAGTAGCACCGTCACCGTCACAGTTTTTGCATCATAAAATTATATCAAGCATTCTTTTTATACTATGCGCCATGGACCCCGCCCCCCGATCAGCGCGCAAATTGTGTGCACGGTTTTTTTTAGTGGTGCGAAGAAGACAGTGTACTATCTTATCGTTTCTAGTATCTCTGATCTGACTCAGTCATTTTGATTACTGACTGATTTTCTGTTCTTAGAGCACTTAATAACATATCGACGAATTTTATCCGTTTCTTGCTGTTGTTGTTCTTGGGAGAAACTTTTTTTTTTTTGTTCAATCATTGGACTCGGTTTATTTTAATCAAAAATCCCGACCTTAATTCCTGCTTGTTCTGTCTCCATTTTCTGAAAAACTGGAGATATTTCACTATGCCATGGGGTAAAACAAACGCCCACTTGGGCAGTTGCTTAAAATGGGCTGAGGCACTTTATCATGCTGTTTCACAGTTCCAGTTCATCTAACTCCTTACCATAATACTAAAGTCGCGAACGTTTACGTCGAATTTCTCAGCTGTGCGAAAGTGGAGTTGGAACAAACAAGAACTGAGGTCGCGAAATAGGTAAGTGCCACAGGTGTTTTTAAATGGTAATTTATATCTGGGTAGTGAAAGAGAGGAAAAATAAATCTGACATTAACAACAGCTGAATTTCTGAAATACCGTTCTCAAGATAAGAATTCGACGTAAACGAGTATCACACACATCCATCTGGCCCTGTAGGCATGTACCTGAGTTTAGACCGTACAAACACGGGTAATCAGCACCACCAAGCCCAATCAGACAAACTGTATCGATTGATGAGGACATCTCAATGGACCCACAATCACTAACGCAAAAAAGTTAAATTTCAAATGTCACATAAATCAGTTTGGGGTCGTAAACGTATAGAAAGACACAAGGGGGAAAAAAGCACAGAGAAAGGTCAAACATCAATTAAAAACTGATAAATCGCTAAAAAAGAACGGAGATTAATCGGAATGAACGAATTAAAATTTTAATATATTGAGATCGATGGGAGAGACAACAACTCGATCTACGTCAGAGTTGGAATTTGATCTGCTCTCTATGTCTCCCTCTCTCTTTTTGTCTCATTCTCTGTATCTCTGCCCCTCTCATTTCTTCTCTCCCTATCTGTCTCTGTTTGTCTGTCTGTCTGTCTCTCTTCCAGACCCCTCTCCCTCTCCCTCCTCCGCCTCCAATTTCATTTTCTTCGTCCGTTTCAGAGACCGCCCACACATTATTCCAACATCCATCAAATCTATTTTGGGAACCCAGAATATAGTTTCTACACATCAGGCTCAAGTTTTTGGATGCGCATTTTCCTGGAAAAAAACACACAAAAAAAAACAAAGAATTTTTTGGCTTAAACCTCAGGATGAAAACTTACACCCCACCCTCCCCCTACCGACCTCGTTCCCTCAAAGCTTCTTAAACAAAGGCTTTTGTATAGTAGTAGAACTTTACTAACCCTACTACTGTCATAAGACAATTAAATTGTTGACTTTGTTCATTCTTTACAGCCAAGTAAATCAGCTTTCCAGAAAAGCATACTTTATTAAAGTTTCCAAAGCAAAGATACACTCAGATACTAAATTTGTATGATGAAGACTGGCAGCTCCAACACATTTGGCAGGATACAGTAACTCTTTCCTAACAGTAACAGGGTTAAACCTGACTTTCACTTAATGAAGGTAGTTTTGCTTTAACGGTGAAAAAATCCTTCAGCAAACTGGACTTCAAATACTGCCCCTCTAAAGTGAAGTGAGATAAAAATTAGAGGTAAGGTGTAAAGAATACTGTAGTTAGGAACAGAACAGATGGACAGAAATTCAAAGCAGTGACCATCTACTACAAAGTGGTCATGCTTCCTAAAATGTATTGTCTATGTCTGGCGTAACCTTCCAATTCGACGAATGTAGTTATTTCGCCCGGAGTCATTAATTGCAGCGGTAAAATAATACGAGTATACAGTTTGACGAATTCACCCGCCGACTATTTGTTTACAACATTTCTGAGATTATTCTCATATAAATTACTCAAATGAACGCTCGTGTTGAATACAGTAGCATGCTGTAAAAACAAACTGTGATATCGTCCCATGAATCTGCCTGTTGAATACATCTGGTAATGCTTTTCTGTTTAATGACGAGAGGTTCCTTTCGAGGGATAAAGCAGGGATGTTTCAAGGACCCCACTTTAGGAGGTTGCAAAAGGGGATGGGAGAGCCCAGAACCCCCTGGCAAGTTTGTCCTGTAGATCACGGGTCACCAAACTTCTTTCACAGAAGGCCGGATAACTGACAGACTTACAAGCGCGGGCCTAAGGCCTGGCTTTTAACCCTCACTTGTATTGAGGAATCTTGGTTTGAGGAAGCTTGTCCATCCCGTAGCTCTAGATATCCCTGGTTTTATCAAACAAAATCAAGTACCATGGCGGGCCGCATGAACTGACGTCGCGGGCCGGGGCCGTAGTTTGGTGATCCCTGATCTAGATGAATCTTTTTATAGTGAACGCGCCGCTCTGCAATTAACACTGAAAAAGAGGCCCGACCAAAGCCGTGCAGCTCATACTTCCATCAACCGTAAAAGTACTAAAAGCGTGCGTTTGTTTTTTTTGTTTTGTTTTCGTTTACCGAGAAAATCTCGCTATATTCAATGCATCAACAGTTACTATGATAGTGTAATATCTGGCAGTATTGCTCTTTGGGTTTCACAGAGATGAAGTCTAAACAACGTGCTTGTCGAATATAATAGGGCGATGTTTCTCCATTTACTGCGATTTCGTCTAATGAATCTGTCTGTCGAGTATTGGCAGGGCATCTCTAATTACCGCGAAGTCGAATAATGAATCGATCGGTCGTGTACACTTAGTACTGTTTGTCAAACAGCTATCAAATAGGCTTAAATGAATCTGTCTATCGAGTACTCGTACTTAAGACGGCGTCTTGTCATATTATATTACTGTCATTACTGTGATGCCATCTAATGTACAAAATGAGAAAAGGGAGTCACAAGGGACAGATGGGATAGGGTTAAGCAGGAGAGTGTACATCTCCACAACCGAATCGCTATGACCCACAGATGTGAGGGAGGGGGAGAGAGAGACAGAGAGACGGGGAGACACACAGAGAAAGCGAGAGAGAGAGGCATACGTAAAGAAAAGAGTCAGAAAGAACGAGAGAGGGGAGAGAGAGTGAGAGAGAAAGAGAGAGGCACACATGCAGAGAGAGTCAGAAAGAACGAGAGAGAGAGAAAGAGAGAGAGAGAGGGGGGGAGAGAGAGAGAGAGAGAGAGAGAGAGAGAGAGAGAGAGAGGGAGAGAGGGAGAGAGAGAGAGAGAGTAAAAACAGGAAACTGGTGGGATGTGGCAAAAGGCCATAATCTGGTCCGTTACTTTGCACGATGGGGCGGAACTGAGTAAGACATGACGTCATGATGTCCACAAGCGTGAGGCAGGCTTTGAGACGGGGGGGGGGTGCGGGTGAGGAGGGGGATAGCCAAACCGGATAGCCAAATGACAGACACACATAAGGTCATGTATGATGTCACGAAGGAAAATGAGGAAAGACGAAAGCAGCGACCACGGAGGCCGGTGACACATTGAATCAAGTCTGTTTGCGTCATTTGTGTCTCCGTGCATAAGGTCTCTCTATCCACCAGCTGTTTCAAGACAGTTCTGACTCGCCCAAACTCGTGAGGTATAACTTTGTTTCGGAGACGCCAATGCCCGAGGTCACGTTGAGCTCCATAATTCAAATCTGACACCAAAACCAAGACGAAGATTTGACTAAGTGCCGCCAGCGTTAGGTAAGAGCTAGATTTGTGGCTTCGATGACCGAGGAGAAGGGCGTGAACAAAATTTAAATGTGACATTCGCCTCAAATATTTGGGAAATCTTTCCAGGACAGTCAAACGCATCCCTGGACCTAGTGTAATATGAATTGTAAAAGAGTCTGGGGGTGGAGTGCGTGAAGGTGATCAAAATTGTGACAGGTAGCGTCTGCAAACTTTACAGAACTTGGAAGGAAAAGAAAAATGCTTCTTAATGAGTTCCCTTTTTTCTAAAATGTACACAATCTGTACACCATACAATCTTTTTGTCTTTTTCATGTTCCTTTAATGTCGCTTTTGAACAGTCTCTGGCCCGTGTGATAGTTTTCTGTGTTTTGCCTTGTGACACTCTGAAAGGTCATCCATACGCCACAAAGACTTGTGAAGGGCAACAGCTCGCACACGTTCTGTGTCCGCTGTGAATCAATATTTTATTCGCTAACTTTACTCAACCATTATTTCATGTTTCATTTCAAGTTCAACACACAAAGACCCGTAGAGCACAAGCCAGGCCCTTTGAACATATGAGGCTGTATCGTGTGGTGACAACAGGGCGTTGACATCTTGTCCTGGCCAGAAAATGGTGGGGCGCGAAGGGGGAGCAAGTATGCCGGTTGGCACAGGCTTAGAATTTTGAAGGAGAGCAATAGGCTCTGGGGAAGGGGGTGTGCTTTGGTAACGAATCTATTATAAAAAAAAAACTCGCTTTTTTTGTAAAAGCCGTAGCTCGGCTATCTGTGCACCAATCGAGCTCAAATTTTGCATACAAATTTCTTTTGGTCTGAAGTTGATTCCTTGCTACACTCATTGCTGAACACTCTCCGTAAGTATTTTTTTGAACTACGCAAATTTGCATTTGTTCCAAATAAATACCATCCGGGCGTGAGTTTTTATGTGGCATGACGTCACTGAATTTGCGGTCCACCGTGCGATCTCAACGTCTGGTTCCCCAAATTGGAAACCGTGCTTCCGAGTCCATCCATAACATTCGTGGTTCTTGCTGCACTTTGCTGTGCCAACGGTCAAGTAATGCTCCCTCCATTGCAGCCACCCCCAGACCTACTCACAACACTTTTCACTCTCCCCCCCCCCCCCCCGCGAATTTCGCGGGTTCAATACTTGTACTGATATAAAAACAAACAAAGTGGGATCTGACAGTTCCCTTCTGGCCTGGGCCTACTACCAGCTTTACATCGACCTGGTCTTGTCCCCATCTCTCTATCCCCAAACCCACTCGGACGTCACCCATGTCATAGATCTGAATCTGAAACTCTCAAAACCTAAAACGATTCGTGGGATATTTGCCATAATGTTGTATGCGACATTTTGCAGACTTTGAGGTTTCGCCATAAAAGTCGTTATCTCACTCCTAAGCTTCATTTTCTATATGGGTCAAAACTTTTTGAGGTATGTGTTTCCGACATAATGTTGTCCTCTAATTTTACACAAATTTTCAAAGTTTCCACCTTCATTTACTCGAAAAGACAAAAAAATGCACATACAACAATATGGAAAAAGCGTTGTATTTATCCGATTAATATCTTGCTATTTTACCTCATTCATACACAGCCGGTCTTTTGGATACCAGTGACTTCTGTAAAAGAAAATATTTTTCTGGTCTTTTCGGCAATTGTGACTTTTGTAATGGAAACTATCACGTTGTGCACTTTTATAAGCTTGTTCGGGAATTAAAATGCAAAGTTAGGGTACCATAACCTGGCCGGGGAAGTCTTTGGAGAATACGTGACATTTCATGATAAAATTCCGGACGATAAAGAAATTGCGGGGAAAAAAAACATCACTGTTACAGTGTTAGGGGCTTTTATCCCCAAATGTCCGAATCCAGTTAAACACATACACACGTCTACGCAAATACACGTAATCAACCATACACACACTCACACAAATTGGAATTTAATAGAATGAAGCGTTCTGTCCTCTAGTGCATATTCTTCCCCCTTCTTTCTCTCATTCTCAAGTAAAACCTAATCTTCTCTCTATCTTCTTTCTCAGGCAGCATCCATCTTTTTCCCTTAATCCTTCTCTCGACCTGCTCTTGCTTTCTGTTCCTTTTTCTTTCACAACGTCTCCATTAATCTGCTCTTTCTCTGCTTCTCTCTCTCTCTCTACTTCCTTCTCTCACTCTGCTCATTCTCTTGCCCTCCTCCAGCCCCCACCTCCTCTGTCAATATTGCTGAATTCCCTGACAACCGACTCGTGATCTGAGTTGCCTCTCACCTCTCCCTTCATACCGCCGACAGCCGTAGGAATGATTTACACATCTATTCCTCCCCACTCTCACCGTCTATCGTTCTCGCCTCTGCCCTCCACTCTCCTCACACCCACTCAATCCAATTTAATAAAGGCTTGGGAAAGGAGGTTTAGCCACACCCCAGGCCAACCTCTCAATATTGAAAGTAGAGAAGGTCAGCGCTCTGTCCATGCTGAGACACTGGGAAAATTTCTCTAATATACGCCTACATTAGGGGTTCCTACCAGGTTCCAAAACAACGTTCCATCTACTAAAAGTAAAGTCAATCGCTTATGGGCTAGCAGCTCAGCCTACGCTCGACCTTAGTAAAGAACTGTGCCAACCTGTTTATCTTGATTCGCAGTATTTTTTACACCGCGATAATTATTTTATTTCTGCACCGGAAAGAGCCACCAACACACCAAGGTTAATTACCGAAAAATGACACCGGAAGAGGGAATTTGTTTACAAAACATGGACAAGAACGTTAGACTATAAAACTTGATCAGGAAAACTTAGGGATGAATGTCGAAGTATATTCTAACTGGGAAATGATAGTGATTCATAATTATGTTCCCATAATTTCATTTGTCCATCACAAACTACACTTTCTTTTTAACAAATTAATTTAAATGAAAACTGCACGCCTTCAGTTGTTTCGAAGTTTACAGCAACTGGATCTTATTTATAAGATCATTTATCAAAAACAACGGCAATGCTTTGTGAGGCACAACAGTATTGTTTGGGAGTCTTGTAGAGAGAAATGTTTCATCAAGCACCCATTGAGACTAACTATGCCATGCCAGTAAAATTCAATAACGTGTGGTTGAAGAATTGAAAGTTAAGAGAACACGCATAGAGAGGATTTTCCGCATGAGAATCATTCTAAGAGTGTTCTGAAGGTTTAGTACACAACTGATTCAGATGGTCAGCGGGAGGCCAATGGCTGACATATTTTGATACCCCCGCCCCTTATCCAACGAACTCTTCTCGCCAATTGAATCTCAATATCGTCATGGTGCTGACCTTTTGGCCTAAGTCAATTTTTGCACTTCTGGGAAAATCGCAAAAAAACCCACCAAAAAACGTTTTTATTCTTTTGCAATGCAGTCAGACTTAGGCCAAAATGACTCTAAGTAAAAGTGGCCATCATCCACGTTGGCTGAAACAACCCCAGAACCAAAATGGTCTCCGTCTATGAATGAGAAGCCATTACAGAAAGTTTTATTTTCAGGATAATGGGTTGGCACTTTTGAATGATTTTTACATTAACAGATGCACCATGGATAGGGCAATGACGTGACAGGTACATTCCGTTTTGGCCTAAGTCTGACTTAGGCCAAAAGGTTAGCACCATAACGATATGTCTAAATAATATCTCAATTCACAGTACAACAGTGAAGAATCATGGAGGGCTATCTGCACATTAAAGTTTAATCTCGTAGAGGACAGAGTTTCTGTGGTCTGAAGTCAAATGTGACAAAAAGGAAACGTTGTGCGCGAAAAGCCTCCAGTGCGAAATAACACAGAAACGATACAATAAAACACGAAGGGAACGAGAAGACACAACAAGCTTTCTGCCAAGAAGACATTCGTCAAGCAACACAAAAACTGAAACCGTATGAAAAGAACATTAATTTGTTGAAATTGTGTTTTGTTTCTGTAGTCTAGAAATTGTAATGAACGCACCGCAAATTTGGAGGTTGGAAAAACGTGGATTGGAATCTAGTCAAAGCGAGAGTGTGTTCTTCTCCTTTTTTTTTTTTTAATTGTGAGATCACATCACGTGATCAGTTTGACATGATCTAGTGCGGGTGGAGCGGGGTTGGGAGAGGGAGAAAGAGGTTGTGGGTGGAGATTCGCCCGAAATGTCATCCTGCCATGGGATGAAAGGCCAGATGTCATCATGATGAACTGTATGGAGAAAAAATCAAATCTTTTCTCGTTTATAGCGCTGCATGCACGCAGACACAAGCAAAAGCTGATGGCTGGAACTGAATTTCTGTGTCATCCTCTTTTCTCCAAAATCAGACCTTAATCACTCTTTTAAAAATGTCAAAAACACAGCACATTCAGTCAAGTCTGTTCCACCCCGGTCTTAGAGTTATGTGGACTATGGGGTTGAAACGCGACTTGGTGCACTTGTAAGACTGAAACCAATCTATCTCGTCAGTTGGTTCAAATGAAGTCCAAGTCTGAGTCTGAGTCGAAACAGATGCAAAATAGACTTGACACAGTGCCTTGTGACTCAAATAGGTCTATCCTCCAATACGTCAGCGCCATGACCATTATAAGAAAGCGCCGAACATGACTTTTTTTTGTCCTTGTTATCATTGTTATCTCATCTTATTTCTGAAAGGTTATATTATCAGAGACGCCTCTTGAGCCCTAGTCAGGCAGGAGATGGATGAGCCTGTTCAAAACACCGAGAGAAATAGAAGACTACAATGAAAAAAAATAAATATAATAACCGTGTGAATGGAGGGGTAATGGAGATTTAAACTTTCCAAACATTACAAATTTTATGGCATATAATAATGGCTTTCATGTTAGGCTGTTGTGTTAAGGGAAAAGGCCATTGGCGCCAATTTAGGTCAAATCCATTTTCTAACATCATTTTACAGAATGAAAATGCGCTCTGAATTCCTATGTTGGTGGTAATTTTGAACAACTAATAGTCCCTTTTATGTCATCACAAAATGGAAATGAAAATAACAACAACAAAAATAAGAAAATACAAATAAGAGCGGACGCAGCATCAAATTATTTTTTTTTAATATATTTTTTTTTTTTTCGTTTTTTTTGTTGTTTTTTTTTTTGGTCGGCTTGTAATATTTGTTTTTGACGCAAACGAGCTTTTTCGCTCGCATGGCACGTAGACGGGGCTGACTTCCTCTGGTTTTATTGAAAAACATCATCATCATCATCATCATCATCATCATCATCATCATCAACCACAACAACAAAAAGCAGAGATAAGCAGACTCTTCAACCCTCATTAATCCAGAGAAAAACGAGCAATCAAATGATGTTTGTTAAAAACTGACATCCCGAAGTCCTGGCTCATTACACGGTAAAATCTAAATCTATAGCTGGCGGACATCTTTAACCTTTTCATCATTAGAATATCATCAGACTAAAAATCTATACAAGTTTGGGTAATGATATCGATCTTTGGACTCATGAATTGCCATCCGCCAGTTTGCCAATATGTCTAGCACATTAGGGCATTATAATTTCTTCTTTTTTCTTTCTTTCTAGAACTAGGATTTTATGACGTAACTTAAATGAAGTATCGAATCG
Source organism: Onchidella celtica (assembly GCA_963931925.1). Taxonomy (NCBI): domain Eukaryota; kingdom Metazoa; phylum Mollusca; class Gastropoda; order Systellommatophora; family Onchidiidae; genus Onchidella; species Onchidella celtica. The sequence goes on along the minus strand of OZ007572.1, from coordinate 53,958,788 downwards.
GAAGCTACCAAGTGTGATTTAGCTATTATTGCCAGAGTTCTGCCTTATTCCGTCCTCACATTGGTGTGCACGAGAAAATAGCTTGTAAACCTTTAGAGATGAACTTCACAAAAAAAGGTTGTGCAACGTATCTGGACACTAAAATCTATTCCAAGACGTCAGTTGACCTTCGTGATTTTTGTATTTTTGTAGGAATGACAGAATACACTTTGTTATGTGGTATTATAGTCTTACCTCATTTCTTCTCCTTCTTCTTCTCTTACTGAGAATAGATCTGGACTTGGCAAACACTGTATGAATTTTACAGTATTGAGCCATTTTGCCCATTAATGTTTTCTCCGGCGGACCCAACCGTCATTTCGAGTTATTGAAATTTCAATACTATGTTCAATTTTGAACTTTCTGATACACAATTATGTTATGCAAAAGATATGTGCCTTTCAGTTGTGGACAACTGATCTTCCTATAGATCGACTATGCATCTAGATGACTGATACAATTGTATATTCAATCACCTGCCGTTAAAAGTGCATTACATCCTAGCATGAGTCCCCCCAGGACATCCCACCATTCACACCTTCATAAAACGACACAAAACATTTTTACATATTGATTTTCCACTTGTTCGCAAATTTCAAGTGATCGAGGAAATGAACATTAACGCGGTTTCCGAGTTCTCTAAAGTGGGCTTCAAAAATTTAGCAATGTGTATAAAAGCCTGCACGACGTGGCACCAATTCCAAGTAGGTGCACAATTGGCGCTGAACATTCCGTCAATCTTTTCACAACATGTCAACAGCTGGGAAACCCGGGGTTGCACTGAATGATCAGATTATGAAGGCACTGTTCCTCCCATCGTTTGTCCAATTTTGCAGTTCAGCTTTCAGGCTGGAAAATCTGATCTATCTGGAGATGACTATTCTTGTTCCAAACTCGTTCAAAAAGAGAAACAGAAAAAGCGAAGAGACAATCCTGCTCCTTATGTTCTAATTTCATCTCTCTCTCTCTCTCTCTCTCTCTCTCTCTCTCTCTCTCTTCCTCTCTCTCTCTCTCTCTCTCTCTCTCTCTTCCTCTCTCTCTCTTCCTCTCTCTCTCTCTCTTCCCCTCTCTCTCTTCCTCTCTCTCTCTCTCTTCCCCTCTCTCTCTCTCTCTCTCTCTCTCTCTCTCTTCCTCTCTCTCTCTTCCTCTCTCTCTCTCTCTTCCCCTCTCTCTCTCTCTCTCTCTCTCTCTCTCTCTCTCTCTCTTCCTCTCTCTCTCTCTCTCTCTCTTCCTCTCTCTCTCTTCCTCTCTCTCTCTCTCTCTTCCCCTCTCTCTCTCTCTCTCTCTCTCTCTCTCTCTCTCACAAACCTGTATGCTCTCGCAAGCATGCATGAACGCACACATAATATCAGGAACGCAGTGGCCCCGCGGCGCTGGAATATGACAGGATGCATTATCACAACCACATCCCGTGCTGAAAGACGTGTAGGAGCAAAAGTTTCTGCATCTTACACGATATGAACCTTCAAGTAAGACACCGCTCACAACAACAGCAACAACAACAGTAACAGCACCAACAACAATGACAGTAATGATGTCACTACAAAACACAATGGCAACAGTAACAACGGAATTGATGAAAAAAAAAACACAAGATAGTCAAATGCAAGAACAAAAATAATAACGAAGAAAAAAAATTACCATAATAATAATGATATCATAAATCTACTCGCACCAACAACTACAGTAGAACCAAAAAATTAACAACCCAAATCCCAAACACAATTTCCATTAGGGAAGAAAAATGGCGAATGTGTCCTAAAGATAACAAACTTCACTGGACCAGTAATAACAAGGTAAAGTCTCTTTGATCACTGTAATTCTCGCTGCTCTATTTACCATTACGTCTGACTCAAACCCGACTATAAATTCTTAGATTAAAAATAAACTGTACCGGTGTTGGCACCAAGTACACAAAATGGCGTCTGCACATCACAAAACAATTCATTAAAAATCGTTTACAGTTGTTCATGATCGAGACATCTCGGTTAGAGCAAGGTCGCTGTAACCTCTCAAAACACAAGCATGCATGTTTATATTGTTTTGTCGATAAAGTTCGACACGGCACATCGACCCCAGGTATAAATAAAGACTGGTCCCAAGTAAAAGCCAGCATTAAATTACCTGTAGTGTACTCATGTGAGCAATTTCATGCATTTATTTCACATGTCTTTAACCTCCAACCTGCTACGCGTTCCATTCTTTCATTATTGATACGAGTGTAGATCGATTGCTATGGGCTCGCTACCTTGTGTCTGCCTTACACAGGTAAATTTTGCTTCCCATTTGAAGTGTCCACAAAATTTCTAATAAAATCAAACAAACAAGAAACGATTCAATGATGCCCCCAGCGGCGTTTCGAACACCCAAATAATACAGCAAACTGTAGCTGTTTCTTGAAGAACAACAAAACAGAGACATTTACATAAGTCTTTAAGCATCCAAAAGCATACCAGCACATAATACACCATCTGTGAAATGTTACGCTGCTATACTAAGTAGGTGCTGCACCCAACAGAAAAAACACAACAAAATTAATATTCTTTTTTTAAAATTCTTATCTTCATAATTTTATGCAGATTATCATAGCAAGTATTTAGAGTCTGGAAGAATCTCTATCTCTGTTTCTAGGATATGTAGATTCGTATCGATTTTTTAATATACACTGCAAGGTAGCTTCCCCTTTTCATTCTAACTGTTCAGAAAATGCAGGGGCTCTAGGACTACACAGACTTGTATAACTAACTAAAATGCCGCTTTTTTCACATGCGATCCTGTCATCTCACAAATTCAGACACCAAATTAGCCCCGTTCAATCACCAGGTTACTTTTGGCATCTTAAAACGTTATCTGAACTCAAGGGATACACGTTTGAGTTTGAGTTCGAGTTTTATTAAAGCGCGTGGACACGATAACAGTCACATTGTGCTAGGAAGAAGCAAAGACAATAGGTAGAATAGAACAATGCCAGGACAGATGGAGAACCTGCCAGGAGATCCCACCAACAACCCGAGCATCTAATTATTACGAAAGAGAAAACTGACAAAAAAACGCGCCACACGATGATTGTGTAGCTTCAGTGGCTGTAAAAATCACTACTAACTCACGTTTGAACAAGAACGATTTATTCCGACAATGAATTGTAAACACCATTCACTCCCCAGAACCTCAGACAACGGTCGCTGTGACAATATCCACCAAAGCCACCATTTACAGAGAACAAAATCCTTTTCCAATAAGGCAGTCGGAATGAACGAGAAAGTTTGCGGTGGCAAGGACCACTCAGGCGGACTTTACTTGTTTGTACCGCAGTCATTACCTTGTGTTTGAGCCCAGCTGAAACAACTGGGACCCACTAATTAACTAGCACTGAAACCCCCGCTTTAATAATGTAGTTAAAACTGCTTGTTAGCTCAATACCGCTCTCCGTCAGAGATCCATGTCATGGCAACCAACCAAAGAACAATAACAACATAATCAGCATGGTAATTAAAAACCGTGTTATCCGTTCTTCAAAGTCCCCAATTCATTGAGATTTTTTCTGAGTACCCCGAGCTAGCCGATCAACATTTAAGATAAGAGAGCAGGGTATTAAAACTTGATGCTTTCTTTTCTATTTCACTTTGTTCAATCTGTATTTGTCCCCCTTTCGCTTAATTCTACCTGGCTTCTTTTCTGTCTCAATCTCTCTCTCATCTGACATAGGTATTAAAACGTCTTGTATCTCTTTGTGTTGATCTCCTATAAAACTCTGCCTCGTTAAGCAAGGCGTGCACATGCGCTTTCGTCGCGTAGCAGTCGCGTCACGTTTTGTTTGTTTTTTAATCTAGGCAAAAGAACTGAGTTGTCTATAGGTAGAATGCGCATGACGTCACAGAGTTTTTGTTTTGTACTTCCGCCAAACAAGATGGCCGGTGGATCAGCTGATGAGTGTAACTTCGAGATGTGTCTAAGCAGTTAAAATGCCTGCTGATTACATTGCAGTTGACTGTTGTGACAGGGGTGGAAAGGATGTATCCAAACTGGTCCGATTCCCTACCATCCGTGTAAACAAGAGAAAGGAAGTGAAAGAATTGACCGAACGTCTCCCATGTGCGTATACACACGTGTCATTGTTTACAGTAGTGAACTCGCCGCCGATTGGTTCGCGACGCCTTAAGTGGGTCCGGACAGACAAGATGGTGGATATGCGCATTCTACCTCTACATACTAGACGCGGACGATCTGCAGAGGCAATAGGAAAACGGAACTAAAGGCCTGTTTACAGTGGCAGGTTTTAGGAATAGAAAAAAGGAGTGGGGGACTGTGTGGGAAGAACTCTCCTGACTTTCCGTCTTTTGTTTTCCGATTTCCCCCTTCGAAACGCCGTTTGTTTACACTTGTCCGTTTTCCGAATGAGAAACGATTCGCATCGTTTGTTTTGGTCATGTTTCGAAGGGGGAAATCGGAAAGCAGAAGTCGGAAAGCCAGGAGAGTTCTTCCCACACAGTCCCCCTTTCCTTTGTTCTATTCCTAAAACGTACTAGTGTAAACGGGCCTTAAGGCACAACTGCAACACAACAGCAAATGTAGCTTGTGCGCACCCAGCTTACAGTACATGATGCTGATGTTGTTGTTTTTGTTGTTGTTCGTCAATTGGACTCGGGTAAGACCATCTAGTCATCAAGGAGGCGAGGGTGGTGGATGACTGTGAGTGCCCTGGTAGCTGATGAATCCAGTCTGCGCCCGGAAGGACCTCTGGTAGTGACGGGAAGGGAACGGCAACTGCTAAATGAGGGTCAACGGCCCTGGATTTCCTCGCCTGCTGTCGCTGTTCCAAAGTAGTAGTCCTGTTGGCCTCGCACTGCACAGCGCCTTTGTGGGTGGAGGAGCGCCAGTTGGCTCTGTCCTGGGCAACCTCCTCCCACCTGATGGTGTCCAGATTGAAGGCTTTCAACAGTACATATAACTTGTAGTGGACAGACACTCCGGCCAAACTGCACAGCTAGAACGCTAGGTCCAAAAAATGGTTAACTCTGAACCTCAACAACAACAACAACAACAACATGGTTTAAACCAACAGACATACGGACTAACAGATAGACTGAGTGGCTGTTCGCTGACCATCCACGTGACAGATTATGGTTGTGGAATAAGTTGCAGCTCTCGTCGACCGACACTTTGGCGATATATAGGTAACAAACCAACCAACAGACAGAAAGTCTGTACCATACACACACCCATCCATAGACTCCCACCCCTCTGTATGTTCCATATTCAGAAGATCACAGTTACAAGTCATGTGAGGGTGTTTCAATAGACTGCAATTTCTGGCATCGAAAGCATGCGACGTGGAAAATCGCTGAAATAATGATCCCCCACTCAAGTTGAAGTGTGCTCGCTCCATCTAGACCAGTCACTCTCCGCTTTTGGACATGGACCCCTCTTAAGCATCCGACAATCCATTGACATCTCCTGGCCGAGTAAAATCAAATTAGACGAACATGATTAGCCACTGCCAAAATGAAGAATGGAAAAGGAAAGCTTACTACCGCGAAGGACCGATGGTGAAGCATCCCTGCTGGTCTCAAAGACAACTGATTGGTTACCTCTGATATGGATAGAAATAAGTGCATTGTTCCTGGCGGGTTCACTTGTTTCGGGTATCCCCTCTGTCTTGTCTATTGATCGGGCATGGACATGTAGATTCATCACTGAGAAGGACAAGGCCAAATGAGTGGAAAGATAGATACATAACAGACAGTAACACATACAGATAGACGGCCGGTTGGATGGATTGATGGGTGGACGGACGGACTGACAGACAGACGGACAGACAGACAGACAGACAGACAGACAGACAGACAGACAGACAAACATACAGACAGACAGACAGACAGACAGACAGACAGACAGACAGACAGACAGACAGACAGACAGACAGACAGACAGACAGATAGATAGACAGACAGACAGACAGATAGATAGATAGATAGATAGATAGATAGATAGATAGATAGATAGATAGATAGATAGATAGATAGATAGATAGATAGATAGATAGATAGATAGATAGACAGATAGATAAGTGACAACAAAGCAATGGACGAATCTTAAGTATCGGGCGATCCCGAGACTACCTATAGAAATGTTTGTTTTCCACGAAACTCGTAGACTTGTCAGATAACCTGAAGTGACGAACACGTCAGCGAGGGCACATTCCACACGTTATCCTGTACCATCTTCAGCCTAACCACCAATGATAGAAGACAGGCTCTGCACTGCACCCCTCACAGGACATGGACCCCAGAACACTATCCTTTCCCCTCCTAAAGCTTCTAGAAAAATCAAAGCAGGTGATCACTTTCGTTTGATTATAATACATGTTTCCAAGTCACAAACGAACACATAATAATTATGTATCTTGGAGTCAGTATCAATTTTATCCAGGACGTGAATTCTCAAAATGTGTACAGTGTATTTTCTTCAAATTTAATTTCTTAGACTGTATGAATCACTCTGTGCTTAAATTCATCCATAAATCAATCAACAAAAATGGTCATAGAAGTTGAAATGAGCCGTATATACATGTCGTAGTTTATGAGAGTCTAAATTACGATACAAATATCAATTATTAAGAAATTGGTTTCTGTTTGTTTTTGTTTTTTCCTCGTCTCTCATGCAAAATGAAGGCTTTTGACCTTAAAGCACTACGAGTCTCAGGTTCGTTCCACGTTTGAATTCAATTAGGTTTCTTATCAGGAGTATAAATATTCGATTTATCAACGACGACCTCGGGGCAAAAAAGTAAGTGATTCTCATCCAACCCCTAATTACGTCTCGACAAAACTTCCAGGAGATCTCCTTTAATCAGAGGTTACCCATAAAAGCTAATCAGCTGTTTTTTGATGTTCATGTTCATCCCCGTCTCCTTCTATTTCTTTATCTATTTTTGCCCCCCCCCCCCCTCGGCGCTCCCCGTTTCATTTTCTATTCGTGAAACATCCGCTCTTTTGCAATATCGTTTTCTTCTTGCCGCGTTCTCTTCATGCGATTGTGAGTGTGTACGCGTGCATGCCTGTGAACATGTGTTTTTCTTCATTATGTACAGAACTCAAAATGTCATGTTGCCAACTTATGCCGGGTTTTCTCATGCACACTCACAATTAGATCAAAAGGTCACAACACTTGTACGTACAAATGCAAAGACCGCATTTTCTGAGAGCGGACAAATCTCCATAACGATTTCCATCCTAGAGATGCATGGCACTCATTAACATTATTATCATAATTATTATTATTATTATTATTATTATTATAGGATGCGACTGCAATTAATATGATTATAATGTAGTGAAAACAGACGATCCGTGTTATGTCATATGATTATTATTGTTATTATCATCATCATCACTGTCACTGTATATATTATGTGGCTTTTATCATTATGACAGTGATAATAATAATATCAATAATTTATCCTAACGTAAATCCCTAGTACTACATAGTGAAAATGGACACTCGGAGCATTACTGTATATTTATTATATTTTATGTTCCGCGAATCATTTTGCGTACGATAGCCAGGCATGACTTACTTACGTTTATGGCGCAATTTTGATGAATCGCATTTAATCAAAGTCCAGAAGCTCTAATTGTGTAGGGTCTGCAATACCTCTTTTGTAACACTTTACATTTAATTAAGCACTCAGCTAGCCAGAAGTCGGTGACCTAACGAACCAAACAAATATGCCCCTGAACAATAATGTAATTTGTTCTTAACAGATTGTGAAAATATGAATGGACGGAGGCTATTTTGCTGCTTCTGGAAATTCACTTGATTAGCATTATACTTTCCAACCAACTATAGCCTGAACGAAAACTTTGCTTGTTATTTAAATAGATTATATTCTTCAGTTTCCTATCACTTGTTAATATCAAAAGTTTCGCTAACGCCGCTGTTCTTTTGCCCCACTATTTAACTTAGCACAGACAACGAGGCATGATTTGAGGTCTTTATTTTAGGAGATTCGCTGCCCTTGGCATTTACACCTCACTTTACTTGTTTTATTATTTCTTGTTCTGGCGGGGGGGGGGGGGGAAGATGATATGGATAAATTTTAATCTATTAATTTCAATTTTGCCCGGGCAGCGGCCTTTCGGCCTGCTCTTTACGATTTCCAACTGCCAAGGTATCTTTAACGTGCGCAACGTGCACACGGGCCCTCCGAATTTTTTCGTCTTTATCCGAGAAGACTAGGTACTCGATCCTACCCCCCAATAGGACCAGGGACTTGAAAATATGAGAAAAATCCAATTTCCAAGAACTACTCGATCCTACCCACCAATAGGACCAGGGACTTGAAAATATGAGAAAAATCCACTTTCCAACATGCCTGCATTGCCCGGGTTTAGAACCCGGGACCCTTGGCATGAGAGGCGAACACCTTGCCTCTAGACCACCTTGTCCCCAGACAAGGAGGCAGCCAATAACGTCCATATTTAAGCCAAACCAAAACTTACATCAAACGAAGACGTAAAAAGATCACTCAATCCAGACTATTGAGGATAACAAACATTAATATGATTATACTTTCAGGGATTTCCTTAACATCTCATAAACATCGATCTCCATTATTGGTCACGATTTTTTAATTAAAAAACCCATGACCAAATTCGCTTTTAAGTCTGTGAAACCATAAATTTCCCATTCACTACCATAATATCCATAAACCGAATTGCTTTCAGCCCACACCGTGGAGAGTACAATAATATTATATGTATGTTTGTGCGTTTTACTGGGAATCTTTCTGTGGTCCCTTATGTCAGTTTGTCTCATCTAATCAGTCACCTTCGGCATTTGACCACACGTGAAAGTTACCTAACCCTCAGCCCTCTCCGATCCCCGTCCTTCCTATTCCTCTCTAGGCACTTCATTTTCTTTTTAGGTAAACATAAAGATATTTGGGCGCGCGAGAGAGAGAGAGAGAAAGAGAGAGAGAGACAGACAGACAGACAGAGGGACAGACACACACACACACGGACAGAGAGAGAGAAGCCGAGGGAGTGAACAGCAAACTAGGAGACGCCATCAACAATCACTCACAATAACTCACTGAAATTGCTGTAAAAGTGGGAAATCCCACCAATTATTGGACCACACAATAGACATTTTACTGGCTAGGGCACAGTTCTACGCGATGTTAAATCTCAGCCAAGCTATCGCTAAATGACGCATTTCGAATCATACAGACACACACATCCGGTAACACGTACACATAAATGAGCTGGCAGTCTATTATAAACCCATCACGCGCCATCTCCTCATGCCATCACCAAAAACCACGGTTGTTTTTACACTATCAACAAAGGAAACCACTTTTTTAGAACGCGTGGTTATCCCTCTCGAGGGACGTCACTCCTACCAGGTATCGCATTCGCTCGTTATCTGCAATCGGACGATAATTATGGCGCATCGATCTGACAATGCCCAGCGGAGCTTTGCACTCGTTCAGGCCTGAGACAAATGGCGTCATAACTCGTCATTTCTTTGTTTAGAAAATGACATTATTAGTTCTAATTTTCAGTGAAATGTCCACGGCTGATTGTGTTAAAGGATCATTTTTTGTTCCATAAAACAAAAACAAAAAAAAACCACTGATAACTTTTCGCAAGAAATGATGAAATTTGTTTCATCGTCGTTATTGCTTTTTCCAAAGCCTGCTCTAATACACAGGCAGACAGTCGACCAGGGCTATCAAAGTTTATCAAAACGGCTTATACTGCTCATACGATAATCGGAGCTTAAAGTAAGCAACAGCAAAAAAACAATAATCTATACAGAATATGGAAGTTCAGTGGACCCATTTGGCAATACATTTCTTTCTTTTTAATCTTTTTGTTACCCTTAGATTAAAATCCTGAAGTCAGTGGCCAGGTCCAAAATTAGGCTGATGGCACACTGAGTCAAGTCTGTTTTACGTTCTGTTTTGACCCAGAGCGCGAAGTCTCTTTCTAAGCCAGCTGACCCAAGACAGCTTTGGCGTGCCCAAACCAGTGAGACAGGTTATGTTTCGGCGTCTCCAGTGTGCGAGGTCCCGTTTAATTCCATAGTCCACGACCCATAGCGAAACCAAGACAAAACGGAATTGCTTCAGTGCGCCACCAGTCCAGAACAAGCCAATGCTCAGAGATAAAGAAGGAGACAGGTGAAAATGGCAAGTCAAGCAAAACATGCCATAATGAACAAATAATTAAGTACCTATTATTCAACGGCCATCATAATTTGTGATGGCGTATGACTGCACGGGTATTTTTGTGATCGCTGTGTATCACACGGTCAGCAAAAACAACAGCGATACCACAACAATCCCAAACAACATGGGAAACAACAATAGCAGCAAGGACAACAACATCACGACATCAGCGACAACCAAGACACAATGGCACCAAACGCTGAAACAGGAACGCAGGCAACACCAAAAACAATAACAAACAACAACTGTAACAACGACAAAAAACAACAGGACAGAATCTCCAATACAATCAGCCTCTTGCATCTGACAAGGGCGCCCATGACCGGCTAAAACACCATAACCAATGCCTATGAAACATCTCATTCCAATTGGATGCTCCTGCCCATTGAAGGGATGAGGCGCCCGTCCCAGACGAGATTCCCCAAATAATACAGAGCTGGGCCTACAAGTTATGGCAATGTCAATGCATAGAAAAATTAATCATGGAAAATGGATCCTACATCGGGAAAATGGCCGAATGTAATTTTTGGAAAAGGTGGACAAAAATTATAAAGGTAATTAGTTATGAATTATGGGGAAGATTCTACAGCTCCGGGTAGCTTTGCTTCATTCTGGAGGCGCACACTGTATTCTTCATTCACCAATTCACCCATTACCTTCACCCAATCTTGTACTTATTCAACTAATAACATGATCTTGCTCCTAGCCTCTCACCGTTCCACCCCCACTAATGTAATACATTGATCTCTCATTTAATCGATCACCCATACAATCGGTTAATCATTACATCTCTCCTCCGTAAACTGATTTTAACCAACACCAAGCATGTCAAATATCTTTTAGACGCTCCAACTTTTCTCTACATTTCCTAAGCAGCCATGTCATTCCTCCGTGACGTCAAACTCTAACGGCTATGCATAAATCATTAATTTGCTTTCAAACAAAACCGGCTTATCAGCGTGGCTGTTATTTAAAAAAGTCATTCTTTTATTGCACTGAATGGCATGCCTAATAATTCATCAAGTCGCGTTTGTGATTTGACTTGAGTACCCTGCTGCCTCACCCCTTCCACATTCATTTTTTGCCCTATCGTATTTCCATATTATATGTTCTCACCAGTAACAGATAGGGTGGACTTGTGATTATATAGCGCCCCCTGTGCTTTTAGATTCCATTTGCTATTCCGGTATCCCGTGAGAATAATTGCTTCCCGTGAATGTCAAGACATGATATTTTAAATTTTTATTTCCTAATTGCTGAACGTGTATTATTTCAGAGCTGCCTACAGCGATTGCTAAAGTTCAGGATGGCTTTCACTGCACATCAAACATAATACGGAACCGTCAATCACAGCCAGCTTAGGAAACATTGAGACTATGAATTATTAATGTTACCAGGATCTTCAGGACAACCAGCCATTGCTGAGACAAGTCATAGTTTTCTTTAATATAATGAGGGGTTCATTATGCTACTGATGGCTTGTTAAAAGCCCAGATGGCAATAGCGTTGACATCTCTACAGAGTTACATCTTGACCTGTTTGAGACTTTGGCGGTGAATAGGACATCATTAGGCCACACCAATCGTCATTTCATTAATTCCACAATATTCCATTCAGGCTATACACCAGAATACCGGTTTCCGCCTTAGTAGCCAAAGTTGCTTGTTGGCCAAGGAAACTTTTCTTTTCTCTCGGAAATGCCTACGGAAAAATAGAGGGAATATCTAGCTACTTAATGGAATGCACAATGTTCTACCTGAAGGACAACCTCAAGAAATTCGTAACTACCACAAAAGGACATTTCCCAACACTTAGCTCACATGAGACTAGTTTAATAAAGACATCTGCAATACTAAAATCACATTTGACTGGTTCCATCAGGGCATTTTAAACCCGTCTTACATTTTACTGGTGCAATAGTGAAATGTAATTTTGGTACTGAAAATGTCCTTCTTGAGCTTACTGATCTCTTGTGGGAAAAAAAGTGTCTTGTGGCTGTCATCAATTTCTTGAAATCATCTCCTGGAACATGATACATTCCACTGTCTAGCAAAATATTTCTTCATTTTCTTCAGCCATTCGTGGAAGGAATCAACAGACACAAGTATTGCGGGAACCTATAGGGGATACTGCTGCCGCCTGACCTATTGGCTCAATACTGATACCGAAGATCTATTTCTGTGAGGGCCACTTGTCGCACTTACAACTTGGTCAGTTGTCCAAAACACTCTCATTTCTAGGTAACACGCCCAGTGCGTCCTGATTTAATTTAACTCTGCAAACCACACAAAACCAATGAGGACCGACCACTTCTCCCTCTACCAGACACCCACGCACACACACTCACGTACAATCTCTCCAGACATGCTGGAATGAGTGCAGTGCTCAAGTCCAAAATTGCCCCTAGCTGAGAGTGACAAGCAAATATAGGTCATGCCCGTGGGGACACCAGGTGCACCGCTCTGGCCGTGAAATCGTTGACAGGGGGAAAACTGGTCCGACGCTAAAGTGCACCAACCAATGTGACATTGAAGTGAAGTCTGGCGTTTGAGTAACATTTACAGTGCTATTATTGTGGTTGCTCTCGAACTATGTCAAATCAATTATTGGGTACCACTGCGTGCCGTACCGCGCTGAAGTAGTTCATTCCTGTATTCGCTGGGAGGGGTGGCAACAACATTCATTATATACACGAGATTTTGTAATAGTTTTTAAAAATCATACTTTTTGATGGGCTGAAGTGTTTTAACAAATTTTGTACGAATAAATAGAGCAGACTAAGCTATACACCGTGCTAACACTGGTACTAGAGGGGAATAAACTTTCAGCTCCATGACTTGCTCCTACAAGGATAACAGGCGTCGTTGCCATCCGCGTAGTGAACGGTACAGCACAGGAGAGGGCAGCTTGTGATCGTCGCGGAGGAAAATAACAGGGCAGAGGGCGAACAACGGTTGATTGCTGCGGCGGGGAGAGATAAGACACAAGACACAAGACAGTAGAGGGGGACAAAAAGGGTGACAGGTGACACTTTAGAAGAAACAAATCAAATCACTACTACACGTCGACGTGACCATCAACATCAAGCCTGTGATAAATATCATTATCTTAAACAATAGTGTCAATATCTCTTTGTGACAGTGAAACTGTACTATACACGTGAATATTTTCAATGCCCAAGGCAAGTTCCATACCCTCGGCGTGAATACACAGACTAATGAAGACTGTGTCTTCACAATTGCAGGTCGATCTGAAGCCTGTGAAGACTCATTAACGTATCTCTCAATGCGAACCCTTTGCAAAATATAGTGTTTCGGTCATTAGGGAATTAAAAACCATCTCGGTGAAGCCGTCATCAAGCACAAGGTGTCATCAAACCCATCCATACCGTGTCTTGTTTGTAGCGCCACGGTGTCAAAAGAATGCAAATGGAACTATTTGACTAACCACGCTCGCAGTGGTAAGTACTAATCAAGTTTACTTACTAAATACATTACTCTAAATGCTCTTCATTAGTAGAGCCAGCCTTTCATTGTCCAAATGGTTTCGGAAAAACAGGTTGGTCTGTCTACAAAACATCTGATTAACATCATGGACGCGATTGTTAAATTATCATATTGTACATCAACGTTTGCGATTGACTGACAGGTTTAGCGCACTGGTTCAAAAGGCGTGCATTTCAACGGGTGTATACACTGTCCAGTCAGAGACAAAATATGGCAAAAACAAACAGGTCGCTGGAGCTAATGCGTATTATATTACGAAAAAACGCGCGATATGCTATACTACATCACGCGCAGTCATGATCTAGCTACAGTGTATTCCCAGTCAATGGAGAGCAGGAAAATATTACATTGTCATGTGGTCTGCTTGTATTGGTTGTAGAGCCGCACTCGATACACCTGATGATTTGCGAACTCGGACCTGCAATTTTTGTTTGATAAATAAAAAAGGAACGTCAACGCCAAATTCGGTCACCAACTGACTCAGCATGACTGGGGAAATTTGGAAGCGTGACGGAAATGTTTAACGGTGAAACTCCGCACGTGGTTCCTTCCCACGCCGTGACATTTCCCCATAAATTCAGCCAGCCGCCTAAATTTGGTAATTTTGCTCACGTCCAAAAACGTTCTCTTCCGCGTTGTCCCGTCGGCAGTTTGTGCAAAGTGAAAGCGTAAAACGTTTACTGGACAAGTAAAGTAAAGTACTTCCTGAAACAACAGTGTTAACTCCAGAAAACCAAATTTTGTTTTGTTTGACCGCCCAGTGACCTCAGACTTAAGTTATCTTATTTCTTGACTTAAATAATCTCATATCTGGATAAAATTTCAATTTTGTTTAAACATGCGTAATTACACACGCCCCCCCCCCCCGCCCTCCTTGCCCGGGGTCAGCCTGTTTCCGTTCTACCCTCTCCCACACGGTAATCTCAGTGTGGATAAGAAGTTCATGCTGTCCCAATAATTATGGTCTAGGCGACACAAGTCATTGGTCTAGAGGCAAGGTGCTCGCCGCTCATGCCGAAGGTACCGGGTTCGATCCCCAGTCGCTACAGGCATGTTGGAACTTTTCTTGGGGCGAAAAATTCCTGTCCCTGATCCTGTGGTATGTAATATACAGCACCTAGTCTTCTCGGATAAGGATGAAAAACTTGGAGGGCCCGTGTGCACGTTAAAGATACCTTGGCTGCCCGGAAAAAAATCTAAAAAAAAACCCCATTAATCCCTACAACAAAACCATTAATCCCTACAACAAACCCATTAATCCCTACAACAAAACCATTAATCCCTACAACAAAACCATTAATCCCTACAACAAAACCATTAATCCCTACAACAAAACCATTAATCCCTACAACAAAACCATTAATCCCTACAACAAAACCATTAATCCCTACAACAAAACCATTAATCCCTACAACAAAACCATTAATCCCTACAACAAAACCATTAATCCCTACAACAAAACCACCCTAAACAAGAACAAGAAAAATCAAAAAATCAAAAAATCAAAAAATCAAAAAATCAAGAAGAGTGAGGTGTAAATGCCAAGGGCAGCAATCCTCCTAACAAAAAGACCTTTGATGGCCACATTTGACGCGTTTTGATTCGGCAGCTTGGGAGATTACCATGTTTGGACATGGGACATTTACGACGTTACTCACTAATACACAATAGATGATAATATTATCTTGCTCTGGTGTGATTGGCTAAAGCAAATTATTCTGGTAAATTAATTACTTGCTGTTATTATAACTGATCTCTTCTCCCATCTGTGTGGCCACTGGCGGCATTTCGTCATAAAAACGGGAATACGTGAGCAAATGGCTATATTTAGCTATCTGAGTCGCCAAAAAAGCTGGCAGCACATGTACGTGAAACCTGATACTGCCCACTCATAGCGCAGATCTGGTCATCAAACTAACACATTTGTGGCTCCACAAACGCCGAAGGGGACATTAAATATTGCAAATGAATCATATTATGCGCATTAACAGCGGAATTTCTAGCTAACTCTTAACACACATCTAAAATCCTGAATCATTCGACGTGGAATGTTAGAAATGCCATGTCTCCAAGGAAATCTTTGCATTACAAACGCCGTGTTCTTTTGGGACAATATTTAGTCTGGGGCTGAAATAGCCAAGGAATATCAAATAGTATGGTAATCTATTGTCGAAGGCAATGATGTATCACACTTAATGATCTCCTGTATGTGTCAGGCGGAGACGGAATTTTCTATAAAAGGAAACCAATAGAATTCTCTCATTTATAGTTCCTCGCATAATTTTCTAAAATGTGATCAATCATAATGAGCACCGAGGAAAGTAAACACTTAAAACATGACAGGGTGCAAACAACTGGCCCATAAATCCAGGTCGCATGCGCACTGCTCTTCAGAAACACATCGGGTCAGTCTTCACTCTGTCTTACCCATGCAGTGCCTTGTGAATGATAATACATCTATTATTTATTAACTTTATATAAAACTCAGTAGCGATGATGCCGATGACGATGTACGTTTGACTTAAACCGCACATTAAAAAAAAAACAACTAAAAACTAAAAAAAATCCACCTTGTCCCGCCTTTTCTCTCTCTCTCTCCCCCCCCCCCCCCCTTTCTCCCCTTACTCCCGCGCTGTTCTCATCAAATGCAGGAGATTCTGAGATTCTGACCCAGCAACTCAATCTCCACCTGTATCCTGGCACCGCTCATGTTTCCATGGTCTGTGATCTCTCTCCCTGTCTCCTCCCCCCCCCCCCCCCGCAATACTAATGCTCGCAGGTCCAGATGAATAAGCCACCAAGCTCATGCATGACAATGAACCCATGTCCAGGTCCGGTAAGGTCAGGCCAGATCTCCATTTGAATGCCGACCCAGCCACTGCCATGACAGTTCACAAATACAAAGCAAGTTCACAGAGCAGTCGTTTTCACACGTTTTAACGGCGACCATGAGCTCAAGAACTTTGCACTATTATATATATAATATATTCTCATTTCACAATAACTTTTCATCGGCAAATGATCAATGATTTTCTTTTTTTTTTTATTTCACGATAACTTTCCATTGGTAGCGGATCAATGATAAAATAAAATCTTTTTTTATTTTTCTATTTTGATTGCCTGGTAACTTTCCATTCCTAGCTGATCAGTGATTTTTTTATTTTTTTATTTTGATTGCCTGGTAACTTTCCATTCCTAGCTGATCAGTGATTTTTTTATTTTTTTATTTTGATTGCCTGGTAACTTTCCATTCCTAGCTGATCAGTGATTTTTTTATTTTTTTATTTTGATTGCCTGGTAACTTTCCATTCCTAGCCGATCAGTGATTTTTTTATTATCTTTTTTGCAATCCCAATTTCAACCACTACTGTTGTATGTTAAATTACGAGATTATGTGGGACATTCAAAGAAAAACAAAAGGAGAGGAAGATTTGCAGTGAGTTTGAGTTTGCAGAAAGCACGTCGATATGTTGACCATCACATTGTGCTAGGAAGAAACAAAGACGACAGACAGAAGGAGGCCCTACCATAGTTGTCCACCAATCACCCCCAGCTATGAGAGTGCACAGAACTGTAGAAGCTGAACGAGGACCATGCTATAAATCAAGATCATTACCACGGGGCTCCCAAAATCACAGCCACACCCATCCACCTTTTTGTTGTTGTTGTAACTACGCCCCTAACCCTTATTTGACCCCTGGCTATGTGTTTATTCAATATGTTAAACTGCATTTTCGAGGTAGAGAGATGCGAATCTCATTGGGCGTTGCTGAGGCAAGCATCTGCCGCGTGAATTCTTCCAGTCCAGTGTATGCATGTAAACACACACACCCACAGTGATTAATGTTGCTCTCTTGTGCTTGATCAGTTTTCGTGTACAGACTTTTACTGCGTAGAAAAAGATTAAGGAGATGTTCCGGATCAGCTGGTCTTAGGGCAAAGTGGCCTTTTACATTATTACCTATAGCTGAACGGTGAGTCAGCTCAGTATTGCCCGTGTCGGCTTTGTAATTAGACTGCAAACACTTAACAGGACTCTGGTGTTGCCGCCAAAGTTTTGATAACCACTCTTATAAAACAATTCCATAACTTCACCCCAAAGAACCACCGAAAAACTTTTAATCTTATGAGACACCCAAAAATGAGGAATGGATATCGAGATGAAGGGAGGAGGTAGAAACCACTTCCTGGCTGAACTGCATTTATATTAGTGTAGATTTCAGCCAGTATAATGCAAATTATGCGGTACTTCTATAGAATGGTGGAGCACACCAAGGGGCTTGGAAACAGTTTCACAGTGTCTTATCCATGCCTACGACTCCGCGGAGTCTCATCACATCTCACGCTCACTCCGCGGATTTGGAATGCTAGAAGGCTGTGTGCTGAATAAATGACTATTGTCGACACTGCGGCTGTAAATAATGTTCTTTATTGTGATCCAAGCCCGGTGGTTGTCCCAATTATTTAAACATTGTAAAGCATGGTGCAAAATTGCAGTTTCAGAGGAATATTTATTTATCAATACTCGAGTAGAGAATTGTTTCAGTCCTCCATTCTCGGAATGCATCGCGGAGAAGTTCAATCCCACCAGTTCCCACGTACGATTGTTTATTATTTATGCCAAGACACTGTTTTTCACGAGTCGCCCGCCAACGGCTGAAGGGCTCGGATCAGGCGATTCCTCATTTAACTAACTATCATTTAAAGAGAGAACAAAAACGAAATTTCTTGGCATTGTTTTGTGACGTTTTCTTTTCAACAGTCTTGTCCTCGGTCCTCTCCCTCTTCTCTCTCTCTCTCTCTCTCTCTCTCTCTCTCTCTCTCTCTCTCTCTAACTTTTCTCTGTCACCCGAACCTTCGTATTGCATTTCTGCCGTGGTCTTTGACAAAATACGATATAAACCGCAGAAAAACTGTGGGGTCGCATTGGCGGGCGTGCTGCGCTCCGGAAATACAAGTCGGGACAGAGAAGTTGTTAATTACTGACTTAATATTCTGCTAATATTTCATATTCAACAATATTTAGCTATTGTTCAATTGTTTTATCTGTTCATTTTTCATCTTTTTCTTGTGTAGTTTTGTTTCTGGTCGTTGTTTTGTGTGTTTGTTTATTTGTTTGTTTGTTCTATTTTGTTTCCCTGAAAAACGTCTTTTACCGACGCGAAATGTTGATTTTTCTTCCCTTTTTCTTTGAGTTTTACTGTATCGTTTCTGTATTATTTCTTTTGCGAGGCTTTGCTGCATACACCGTTTTCTTTTTGCCATATTTTGACTTTGCCGTGGTCTTTCGCAGGTGAATGTGTAACTAACTATACTTAAGTGACATCCCACGTGCGGACAAACACAATTCTGCCTTTTAACTCTCATTTTCCCTCACCTCTCTGTGCTATTGTGCTTAGTGATTTCTTTATATGACCGTATTTTTTTATTTTTTTTAAACAAAACAGCCTTAGATTCCATTACCCGGGGCGACTGATTCGGTTGAATGCGGGAGAATCCAAAGACTGAAGACAAAGCGAGGAGAATCGACTCCAGAAAGGAGATGAAAACGCAAAGCAATAGCAAGGAAAGAAACCAAACCAAGGAAATGGCCAAGGCTACAAAACAGAAGCGTGAAATGAAGAGAGAAAAATAGGACGGGAATTTAAACTGGAACAAAAAACACAAACAAGCAACCACGTGAAAGGAAGGAAGTGAGGAGAAGATGAAATAATAGGAAGGTCATGGGAAATGGAGAATAAAACATTCAGCGACTTTTCTCTTGAATTTTTAATAGTTTTCTTAGCGATTATTCTCGTGTTCACCGGGAAAAAGAAGGGAATGCAAAGAAAGAAAGAATGAAAGAACAAAACACGAGAGAGAAGAAAGAAAGAACGGGACAAAAAGAATGAAAGAAAGAAAAAAAATGACACAAAGAAAGGAAGAGAGAAAGAAAGAAAAGAAAGAAAGAGAAAAAATAAGAAAGACAACAGAAAGAAAGAAAGAAAGAAAGAAAGAACAATTCGGGTCACCAATCAAAGCCAGCATTAATAAACCCAGATGACTAAAACTGCGAGATCTGCATGTTACTAACGTATGGATAGGACTCACGGTGAAGGAACTCATATCTATTAACTTAACGACTATATTGGGCACACTGCGTCCTGGACTCTCCCAAATCCCAACCACCACGCTCAATTGCTCATACAGTATAATGTCTCGATGAACAACAAAGACACGAACAGACAAATAAACAAAACAACGACCCAGGATTACATCACTACTGAGCTCAAGGTCTAACCTTTACAGTTATGGTTATAATGATTGCAGAATGATAAAGATTACTGGGTTGGGGTTTTTGTTGTTTTTTCTCTCGTTTATCCCTGCACTTTTGATGCTAATGGGATTTTATGGCATTTTCACTGTCTCGTTTTCTGCCTGTGGTGCACGAGTTATTGTTGTTGTTGATGTTATAGTTTTTTGTTGTTGTTTTTTCTTCTCTGCTGTTATTGCTTATTACATGACACAAATATAGAGCTGATGTTAGGGGACCGTGGTATTTTACTTAGTAAGCTTTAGATGAACAGTGAATATAGCAGTTTTTTTTTCTATTGGGCTTTGTAATTACACTGCGGTCCCCTAGCAATGGCTGGATGAAGCACATTTTATTTTTCGTAAACTGTCCCTTGTAATCACTGACAGCTAAATAGAGTCTATCCCAATAGCTTACAACTGAAATAAACGTGTGAGAAAGGACATCTGCAAAAGAGAAATAGATAATTTTTTTCCCTTGTTCTCTTCAACAAAATAACACGAAACATCTTGCAGAAAATCTCCGCTCAATCATTTTCTTGCTAATTTGCGTCCTTAACAATGAGGTAAACATTAGTAAATAGTGAAACATTTACGTCTTTGATTGTGGCATAAGCAGCCGCAAACACCGCATGTCAATTACAGCCTAGTGCCACCCGGGAGGAAGTACCCCAGGCGGCAAATGATTAAAGGTCAAGAGGACAAAGCGACCTTCACTGTGTGCTCATCCGGGTATCCGGAAATGTCCTTGTCAAAGACCTCCACAGGTCAGTGTGTCTTACGTAAGGAAAACCCCCACGACTTGTGTAGCCATGGCGCAGTTCCGGTAGCTTCTCGATGGTGACATCATTTGCATAACCGATGGGATATGTCTCGCTGTGGACGCATTTTTGGAATGACAAATGCGTCACAGCTATTATTACAACTTTTATGACGCCAATGATGACTGTATCGAGAATGCACGCAATTATCGTCGGAAAAGAATTAGCAGCGATGTAAGTATCACTGGGGATTGTAACTACTGCGTAGTTATCCATGTATACCTTTTCAGATCCATACTACAAAATATTCCTGCGTCATAGCTTTTAGAAATCACAGTTGCATTGTAAAGCACACTGAGCAATCAATTAGCCATCCACAGCTGGGTTTGTCAAGTTTTATAGTGCAGCAGCCATTTCTCCCTCCTCCTCCTACGTCCTGATTATATCTCCTCTTAACATGATGATAAAATCAAGTGACATTTACAAAGGCTGCTCATTGGTTGTGATTTGGGCTGTTGTTAGAGGCGCGTGGTACTTTACATTCTAAGCCATTGCTGAATAGTGAACATAACTTAGTATTTTCTCTATTTGACTTTGTAATTGGGCTACGGTTCCCCAGCACCAGCCCCTTTTCCAAAGTAGGCCCTTATTCTTCATACGTAACTAACCGATGAGCATGGAAACATTTCACCCTATCTACAGGATCCCAGTAGCTGGTTATGCTGCGAATACTCAAACTGACTCAGGTATGACAAACAATCCATGTTTGAGTCTGAGTTTAATGGCCCGCCGGTACGATAACGGCCATTTTGCGCTTCTCGTGGTCTTTTCGTTATCTCTCTTTAGGCCAGCGTTCAGCCCTCAGATGCCTACAGATAAGATCAGATAAAAGGGAAGTTAAAGATCTAACAGGAAAAGGCCCATATTGAAAACATAACGGGAAAAGGCCCGTACTGTAAAATATGTCTATACGAACTTTGTAAATATGATAAAAGTCTGTTAAATCAACTTGTAGAGTTCGAAATCTTTCAGAATAACAATCCATGTCCCTGATTACGGCGTGAGCACTCGAGTAATTTTTGTCAGACAGGACCACAGAATGGATTTACTACCAGAAGCAACACGAGGCAGGAATGCGTCATCATTTTTTTACTAGCCTGCGCCAATTTGGGTGAGACCTATTGTTCGTAACTAGGCACGCGCGCAACGATGTTCAAATGTAACATCAGAGAGTATGTATTTAGAGAGAGATCTCATTCCGTTGAGTGGCGAAACTAGGTCACGGCGGTAACAAGAATTGAAAGAGACCTTCTTCACCAAAGACAGTGGGCGTATCAGTTTACTGTGGTTTGTTCGTGTTGTTGGGTTGGTTGGAACTATTTAGAGCCGTTTGTAAGCTCTTACTCCCCGTGGAAATGTACTAACGGGTATTGTTAACCGCCGATCAAGTCAAGTGAAATTGCATTCTATCCAAAATGGCGGAGAGTATACTTCCTGTAGACATGAAAAAAATGGGCTTCTTTCGCTTCTGGTAGTTCCCTATTCTGTAGAGTGGACTAAATCATCCATATTTCACGCCCGGACCTACCCGGGTACCCGTTTCGCCGGCGTGAGTAGACTGCTTCCGCTTTCCCTTGTGCGTGATGGGGAAATTTCTCAAGATAAATTTAGAACTCTCCTGGCAATTACTGCGATCGATCTCTGGCCGGTGTGTGAATAAAGTGTAACTGCGGTTTGGCCGTCCATGTGTAACGTTAGAACAAGTGTTATTCGCTCACCTGAGACAGCTGCACTCGGTTACGGGTGAATGGATTCCCAACACTGCATGGATGTTCCTTTACGAAGCAAAGTATCCGTTTCATTAAATTTTAAGTCCTATGACTGGCGCAAAACTGTTGTCAACCCATCCTTTCCCTTTACGCTTGGAAACACCTGGAAAAAATATCTCTTACTGTTTGCCTTGTCATCTTTCATTACAAAGTGCCGTGCAATGTCATTTGTTGAATGGTAATACGCGGAGCTAATTCTTGCTTTGCTTGCGATTCTCCTAAACTCTCTATCAAATTTCTGTTGTCCGTCTGTGTTTTACATGTCATTTCTGCGTGACAGAACATAGGAGCACAAGGCAAATCTAAAACTGGGTTTTCATATATACGGAAACGGAAACGTCAAAAGCCGTTCAAGTAGTGAAACGCCGTTGCTGTACACATGGAAACACTCTTTCAAGTTTCTCTTAACTACGTTATGATGGATTTTTGCCTCTCCCGTTTCCATATACATGGAAACCCAGCTTTATTCTATTCAAAGTTTTACTTTGCTCTACAGAGAACTAAGCTTAGGACTCTTTGTCCCTTTACTCATTTCTTCACGTACTTTTATTCATGAGCAATCACGATCGTCTTTTAAAATCTCTCTCCTGGTGCCTCCATCTTACTAAAGAAAAGAAAAGCTGAGTAACGGAAATTCAAACCCATTCAGTGGCCGCCATTTTTATCTTCATCAAACCCCCCACCCCTCTCTCTCTTTCTCTCTCTCTCTCTCTATCACACACACACACACACACACACACACACCTCTCTCGCTCTCTCTCTCATGATCCCTCCACCCCACAAGAAATGGAAAAAGTTGAGTAATGGAAACTCTAAATCATTCCAGCGACTTCTCACTCCATTCTCGCCTTCACCCAGTCCTGATCCTCCTCCTCCTTCTCTCTCTCTCTCTCTCTCTCTCTCTCTCTCTCTCTCTCTCTCTCTCTCTCTCTCTCTCTCTCTCTCTCTCTCTCTCTCTCTCTCTCTCTCTCTCTCTCTCTCTCTCTCTCAGTCACCTCTATGTAAATAACAATCTTGAAGTCAAACCACTGATTACGTCCTTTCTCGTACTTCAAATCCCTCTCACGTTATAGCCTTGCCTTCCATTCCACGCCCTTTACACTCATACAAAAGCACACCAAAAAAGCCCTCCGTGGAACAGAGCAATGTCTCGGCAATTTGAAGAAGAACTCGGGGTCAAGGAATCAAAGTTATCAAATGCCAGGGACAATGGCCTGATCAAGCAGATTTCCATATCACTACAACCTTTGCAGGAAATCGTTTCACGAGTAAATTGCTTTTTCTCCTGGGCCAGTCTGAACGTGTCCATCTCTGGGGTTCTGGGCCGTTCTGTCTATCCTTGCCCCTTCTTCAGATCTGGTTTAAAGTCTCTCTCTCTCTCTCTCTCAATCCCTCCCTCCCTCTCTCTCTCTCTCTCTCTCTCTCTCTCTCTCTCTCTCTTTTTCTCCCCACACTTTCCATTCTCTCAAAAACACCTAGTAAATCGTCCTATTTTCTTCTCTTAATTCTCTCTTCGAACACGTATGAGAAATCGCCTTTTCCCCACTCTCACTGTCTCAGCTCTTTCTCGGAAAAAATCGAATAAACTACCTCCTCCTCATCACCCCCCCCCTCCTCCTCCTCACCCCCCCCTCCCCCCTCCCTCATCACTTTCTTTTCTTTATTCTTTCCCTCTTTCTCCATTTTCAGTTATAATTGCCTTAGGCTTGCCATGAAAAAAGGAAAAAAACTGCCTCAGAGCAAAGCCTTTTGTCTTAAACATTAGGTTATTTGTCTCGTAAATGATATCTCCCCATCTCTTAATCATGCCAGATAATTATTCGTAACATATCTGAAACCCCCAGTCCAACATGCCAATGATAATGTAGTCAGTCATGAGACGATTAGCCGGCTGGCATATCTGACTTGCATACCAGCATATTGTTTTCCGTGGTCCGGACTCCATGCATTATGATAAAAACATTGTGGTATTGATCGTAATTAATCTTTCATACGATTAACCATTCTATT
Source organism: Onchidella celtica (assembly GCA_963931925.1). Classification (NCBI taxonomy): domain Eukaryota; kingdom Metazoa; phylum Mollusca; class Gastropoda; order Systellommatophora; family Onchidiidae; genus Onchidella; species Onchidella celtica. The sequence goes on along the minus strand of OZ007572.1, from coordinate 53,934,118 downwards.
GTTTCCATGTTCCATATTTTAGGCACTGGGATAAAGAACAGTATATTGATTAAGATTTATCGCGCATGCGATAGTGACACACTCTTCTGTGATTTCTCTGTTCTGACAACGGAATACTTATCTAACAATGGCATTTGGAGGCTGTTTTTCCAAATGGTAACGTACGCGAAGCATTTGTTCCCAACTGGTTCCTGTTATTTTCGACGTAAACGCGTACATTAATAGGACTGCACGATTTCCATAAAAGGTCAAGTTCTTTGCCAAAGGGGATGAAAATGTTCCATACAGATGGGATTTTGCCACGGTCAATTTAAAGTCAAGGCGTCGCCGTGAGTGCTACAGTGCTGTTCGTAACATATAAGTACTTGACGATTCGTACTTTTAGCAAACGCAGAAACTAAACCAGTCGCACTGTTAGCTATACAAGAAGTAGATCAGTCGTACTGTTAGCAACATGAGAACTAGATTAATGGCACTGTTACCGATGCAAGAGCGAAACCAATCGTGCCCTTGGCAACAAAATGACTAGACCAATCATGATGCTACTTACACGAGAACTAGACCGTTCGTGCCGTAAAGAACAAAAAGAGTGGACCAATCAAGCTGTTTGCAACATAATAATAATCATTATGATAAACTAGACCAATCAAAGCTAGAACAAAACAACACCAACAAAGCCGCCATCAAATAAACAGAAAAGCCCAATAGACCCACAACCCAACTGCAATACACCCCCCCCCCACACACACACACACATACTCATTGTGTAATTCAAACTTCACAGAACATCGATCAGCAATGTTGGCGGAGCTATAATCTTGGTGGTCTCCCCTTGAATTCAAAAAGAACATCAATCACTACTGCTTATTTTCCTCAACTTTCTGCACTGTAATCTCATCTCAGTAAACAAAAAGCAGAATAGACACGCATCCATTTGGCCCAAGCCAAGAACTTTCACACTACATTCTGGTGTTAATTCTTCTTAAATAGACAATTCATGGCTACCTTTAAACACCACAATCATGTTGGGAAATATTTTTTTTTCGCTGTCATCATTATGCACACAGACAAAATTATTTGCCTTGTTTACAAACTGTTATAAATCCAAAGGGCCATAAAATGTGACCATTTTTCCCCCCTTTCTTTAAAAATTAATGATGTTACATTAAACTTTCTTCGACCAAACATCCTAATTTAACAGTCAGTAAATGCGCTCAACGAAACAGCTCATCAAAAAGTCAACAAGCACAGGAAGAAATGGCAAGCAGACTCCAAGTCAGTGACTCGACAAGAGATAAGAAAATAACCAAAACAAACCCACAAAAATTCTCTTTAAGAACTATTTCTCACATGGCAAAAAATTCCGATATTTTATTTATAGCACCGACAAGGCTATGTTTTCAGCCATGAAGTTCCTGTGTCATTTGTGCCAATTTTTCCCATAGCCATGTTCGGGCTATGATTTATTATCATTATTCTCTGATAAACTGGAAAAACCTCCCTGGCACAAAACAGAATAAGATACCAAGCTGCCGTTACAAGTGTCGCACGCTTGCTCGGGAAAACAACAGGAGAAAGGAAAAAGGTTCAATATTCCGGCACTTCATCAGGAAAGTACATAACCGTGTCCCTGGAATCACAAACATGCAAGAACTTATCGGGGGGAGATGGAAATGTTGCCGACGGTTGGTGGATGCAGAGTGCAGAGGATGGCACCAACACCGCTGTGTAGACCCCACTGGATCAAGTCTGCAGCAGCAAAAAGTTGCAGCTCTGGAGTCGCCGTGGCGCTGTGTCTGGGTAGTGCACCAATCAATCACGCACAGAAAGAGAATACAGCAGAGCTTCTGAAGTGGGTCGTGATTGTTTGCTATCTCCAGCTGATATTGCTGCGTAATATACATTGTTTACATCCAAAGTGTAACACCAGGAGAGAGTAATCAAAACATTCATCAACACCAGCATTTCATGGCATGAAATTCCATCCCCACCGAAATTCCAGAACACTTCAAATTCATCAACACTATATATTATATTACAGAACTATGCCGATGGCTGGCATCTGTTACTTACTAAACCGCAAAGTATTTAAGCTTCAAATATTTACAATCACTGCTCACGTAGCCCAGCCATTGATAAGGACCGATATCAATGTGTCTATTCTTCAAAAGATACATTTTTTCAATTAATTTCGTGCTTGCGTCTTGATTAAAGTAACACCTTTGGTTATCTAGTTTTAAAGTCCATACACAGGCAGATAAATCACAAATTTAATGTTTTACGAAAGGACAGAATCTTATTATATCGTGTGGTTGTGTCTTTAAACTGCGATCTAGACAAAATCGCGCATTAAGCTGTTTGACTTCTATCTCTTTAGCACTGGCTCTGTCATCAGCCAGACTCAATCAGTCAGACCAACAGGCACTTACCACTGCATCTTTCTTCTCCCTTCTCAAAAGTACAACTAGATTAGAGGGAAAAAAAGAGGGAAAATAAATTTTTTTTAAATTAATTAAACAAGATGCAAGTTGTTGTTTTTCTGCCTTTTCAAGCCACACTGAACAACAAATCTCTGTCAATGAAAGAGAACCATTGCAACAGCGTGTCCTGGCCTACTCCATAGTTATCAGCATGTGAAACACTGTACACACTTCTTACTGATAAACGCCTTCAAAACATCGTCACTCCGAGTTTATCAAAGCACTTGACTTTGCAAAAAATTTCATTTTCATGTAATTTATATTCTCATGACTCCCCACACTGTCCTAATTTCGGCAGAACCGTTCACGTGTGATTTCTCCGTAACGACTACTTGCAGAATCCTATTCGAAGTATCATTCCATTTGTCTAAACTTGGCACGAAAAAGGTCCAGCTATGTCAGTAAACATCCAAAAGGTAACACGGGCTTATCTACTTCACAAAAAAGTTGGAACTCACCCTCTAACTGAATACCCCAGAAACTGAAGGAGTCGGGACAAAACGCCTCACAACATCACAGTTTCTACTGGTTCTATTTCTCATTGTTTGTCACAGAACTTCAGTAAGACTTCTACGACAGTATGTTAATCATGTTCGGATTAGCCTGCAGGTGATACATTGCTGTCACTGCGTTGCACTAGCTAATTATAAATGACCGAATTTCGAGCTCGTCAGTTCCTGAGGAGGTGGCATACAGGTCTTTCATCGTGTATAGTTCATCCTCCATTATTTAACGATGAAAAAGTAAACTCATGTCAAGTAACGGGGCAGATCACATCACTCATTCATCGTTCATCCTCAGCACTAAACTTTCATCATCGATGACACACGAAAGCTCTATAGTTTGGTCAGTCAATGCCGAAGTATTCACCTGTATAGCTAATTTTAGTGAGTACTGCTCCAATAAAATTTAGCGATATCGCGACATAGTTCTTGTTTGTTCCAAGACCACATTTTGCACATCTGAGAGATTCAACCGCGAACGTTTGTGGCTTTAGTTTTTATGATAAAGAGCCAGAATGTATCGGAACTTTGAAGCAGTGTTGAAATGTGCATTAAATGTGCATTAGTTATACCTCTTCTATAGATCTCCAGTTTTTCAGAAAATGGAGATTGAGAAAACAAGAACTAAGTTCCCGACATGGTGACGCATTTTTGAGGGATATAAAACAGAAACTATGGATGAAAGACGATAAACGTTAAATTCTGCACGCTGACTGACCCCGTGTGCTGCCTGGCTAAGCTATTCAATCAACACAGCCGAAGGGTAAACGTTTGAAGTTCATAAAGACATGTTGACGGACACTAAGTGCCGGGGAAACAACAGGTGAACAACGACAACAACAACAGCAGCAGCAGCAGCAGCAACATCAGAGCCGTGGCCTCGCTGGAAACTCATTAGCGCGCCATTGGCGATATGTACTGGCCAAGGACAGAGGTTATCAAACAGGCCATGTGTGTTACGCCCCTGGTTTTCCCAGGATTTCTGCCCATGGCATTTGCACTTCTCTTTTTCTTGTTTTTATTTTTTTTGTTCTTGTGTTGTGTGTGTGTGTTTGTGGTATGGATTTTTTTTTTTTTTTAAAGTTTGCCCGGGGCAGCCGGTCTTGTTAGGTCTACTCTTCTCGACTTTTAGCTGCTGGGGTATCTTTAACGCGCACAACGTGCACGAGGGCCGCCCTTGTTTTTCGCCCTTGTAGAAGAAGACTAGGTGCTCAATTCTACCTACCATAGGATCAGGGACAGGAATTTTTTCCCAAAATTCCAGCATGCCTGCGCCAGCCGGGAATCGAACCCCGGTACCTCCGGCATGCAAGGTGAGCACTTTGCCTCTGGACCAACTTGTCCCCAGGCGCGCCACGTGGATTGCCATCGATGCTCTTAAACTGTTCTTGACGTAGCCATGAATCTGTTCTTGGCATGTTTATAGCTCCCGAAGGGCTGTTTACCACTGAGCAGATCTTTACAAATCTCATGCAGATCAGATGTTGACGCTTTTATAGCATTTCCGTACTTCATATTATTATATCATTCTACATGTTAACAATGCCCCTACGATCCGTTAACCCTCCAGAGTCCGGATGGTGAAAGACAGGACAAAATTTTGCTCTATTTCTAAACCGTGCATTTTCAACCCTATATCGGACGTGCTTTAATAATGCAATCGCTTCAGAATTACACTGAAATCGGTAACTAAAAGAGAGGAATGACTCTATAACAAGGGTGGCCAAACTTGCTTAATGTAAGCGCCACATACGATAAACTTCAGATGTTCGAGAGACACATCATATGAACAAAATTTACACACGTTTTTATTGTTATATACACATTTTGTTACAAACCTTTTCTATAGATATTCAGAAATAGGTGTGTGTGACAATGTTTACTCGTGTACAAAACGTTTGAAATCAGCGGGCTCTCAGTTCATACCCAGCATATAATTATAAAGTGTGAATTGTTTTCTTATTTACCTTTTATTTTAACTGTGATGAAAAAAAAACAACAACAACAACAAAAAAACAGCCAATATATTTCCACGAGCCGCAAATGAAGGTCAAAGAGCCGCATGTGGCTCGCGAGATGCGATTTGGTCACCCCTGATGATCTACTCGTATTAGATAGGGAGCGCTCTGTTCCAAATGTCAGGCATACAAATCTGTGTTAGAATACTATTAAGAAATACACGGCTTTGGGCCCTGGTAAGGTAATCTTTTTTTTACATCCTTCGCAAAATCGAGCCGAGATTCGGGGTTTACAAGGACTTGGCAATAAGACACGAGGAATGGTTTGGAATTAATTCAACCCGAGAATTGTGCAGTTCAGACTATTAACCCTCTGGTGGCCAGATGTAGAAAGCAGACAAAGATTTGGTCGGTGTCTAAACGAAAATATCAGTGCCATTTAGTGCTTTCGTATCATCATAAGAGCTCAGAAAATAATGCAAAGACAAGTAAAGAAAATGAGTGGTCCCGAAAACAGTGCTCTGCGTTCGAAGACTTACAAATTTCTATGCCCGAAAACGGTTTCATATTTCGCACACAGGATTCTAGATTGTTAGACCACGGATTTCATCAGATTTTGGATGAACTGATCTAATATCTCCCTCAATAACTCAGTTCTCTTGACTTTCCCAGGGGTCAATGAGTGCCCTGCGAATTTATGACCTGTCCGGGCTAATTTTAGACATGTCAAATATACAATTTTCGAGTGTCGGGGTTTGTTTTCAGCTTGTTTCATATTTCATTCCCCTCATTTCTCTTCTCATCCATCCTCACCCAACCCTTCACTAAAATGGTCCCAAGTGGCGAGCAAAATAGCTATTGAGATGGGGCACTCATTAATGTTTTACGGCCGTCTTAAAAAGAATTATGAAAAGTGTATATGTAGGGCTTTCGGAAATCCAAAATAAATCAAGGACAATCTGAATTCAGGAACAAGCAATGTATTGTGTTCCCCGGCCCCTTTCGCTTGTATCCGGTGTGTCCAAGTACGATTCTCGCCTTAAAACAACAACAAAAACTATAATATGTTAATAACAACATTAAATTTGTTTAGGGCATTTTATGTTTCGTAAAGCCAATGTTACTTGTGACGAAGACTAATCAACTATAAATATTGAATAATTTTCTTCATACTTTCTTAAGATCTGAATCTTTGTCGAAGCGCTAGCCAGCCAATCAGCGTAATACTTCTCTCTCTCTCTCTCTCTCTCTCTCTCTCTCTCTCTCTCTCTCTCTCTCTCTCTCTCTCTCTCCATTTTTCCCCATGTATGTGTGCATATTATACAAATATATGTGACACTCACGCTAATAGTCCGGAATTCATAAACTCTTCGAGGACATGACATACAATACACGTTTAGCACCGCGCGCACTACAAAAGCCCGTTCATACCGAACGCCCCCCGGTACATTACCCTCGCAGTTCAATTCCCGAGACTTTCCATTCCTTGTTATGATTGCCCATTTGTTGTTGAACAAAGCCGTTACTTAGCTTCGTTAGTCAAGACAAACTGCCAAACCTCACACACAAGGACTGTCAATGAACGCAAACAACGCTTGACAAAACTAGTCAAAGCTAATTTTTTAATCGGATTTGGCGGGTCTTTACAACATTACAAACAGGCAACGAAATGTTTGAGCTTTCAACACCGCAGCGGTAAAGAAAAGCAGGAAAATTCTGACACGGCGCTATTCATGCAAACGTGTGGTTTTAAAAGAACAAATCAAATTTTAGTTTAAAAACAGTAGGATTTTCCACATTTGCCACACAAGACAGGAAACAAGGTTTTGTTTTCCAATGTTTAGTAGGAAAAACAAAGAGAAAAATTCCATTATGATGGAGCAAAATCAGCCTTTTCCTTTCTGCGTTTGCCATTAACATGAAATCAGACTTCCATTTGAATGCCGGACTTAACAGCGCATAATAAATTAAAAAACTAAATGTGTAACGAATATTCATGTTGATCTGCCGGCCAGTAAATAATTTGAAAAAAAAGCATGCAGCGTGTCCCTGTGACAGATTCCATCCATCTTCCGCTTGGAAAAACTGAAAGTTAAGAAAGACATCCGGAACATTCGATGTTACGTTCACAATAGCTGTTTCCGAAGCTGAAGTTGACCAAAAAAGCATTTTTTCTTTTTTCCAAATGCCAACAGGATATATCCACAAAAAATCTTTCCCAAAGAAAAAAAAAAGGATATTCTTTTTCTTTTTTAAACAGATCTATGTGTTCTAAACCATTCTAAACCACCTAATGAGCGACATGATGACTATGACGACGTGAGGATGATAATGAACAAGGAAAGGGTGATGATGATGACGATAGCAGAAGACGAAAAGAAAACAGTAATCATCGGGTTTTTTTTTTTTTTTTTGTTCAGATTCAGGAAAACTACAATAACAGCAAACAAAAAAAAAAAAGGCACACAGTTTTCTAAAAATGTACCCGTTTCTTTTTATTTTCCTTACCGTCCGTTGTTTTTCATGATTTTTCAACTAACCCAATGTCTGATCTAACACTGATACTGAATACGCGTATCCACTTAGTTCCACTCAGTCGGGTCACAACATTGCATATCACACATTTTAGAATTGGTATGACCACAACACACGTATGAAAGTTTTTCCACCGACGAATAACAACACGAAACTCCAAACAAACCCAAGTACTCCCAGGAATAATTACTGCATTACGTTTACTTATTTTTTTCGTTTTGTTTTTACTCTGAATCCAATTTAACACTCTTTATGTAACAATCTCCAATAATTAACTCAAAACTCGTGCAGTATTACTCTTCTGCAGGTTGTGCCATACAAATCCCAAATTTAGATTGCAGCTGGCGAATTGGTACACAATAAAAATCCCAGAATGCGGACTCGCAGACAGTGAGTTTTATTTCAGTAAGAAAAAATAGCTCAGTAGCATCTCCCTCGAAAATACCTACATCCAGATCAAAATATCTTAAATTACTGAGAAGAATAATCAGAATAATATAAAGAATTGCTTAGTTCCTATGATATTATTGATGTACGTGATTGTTTCACGTGTAAATTCTCTCCAATGCTGAGCTTTAGAAATAACAGCAAGAAGACGAGATAGTCTGTATTTCCCGCTTCTGCTGCCACGCGCTGTCCACCTCGCGTTTGGCGCTCAGATAGGAATTCTTCACCCATGGAGGTAGCGAAAAGGGGTGGAATCGGTGACTGATACTTGACTGGGAGTCACGCTTTTCTGGAACTATGGAAACCCAGTCAGGCCATTTGTTCTCCTCGTAAGCAGAAAAATCAATGTTCTTTTGATGAAGTTAACGTTTTTTATCTCTTATAATTACGCTTATCGCTTTTTTTTTTTCTAATAATTACGCTTATCGCAACCTGTACTTGACACTCCGTAGGGGCGCCTGGATATCTTTTCTTTACCACATCTTCCAAGACTGATGGAAACACTTTCACTCTAATGTAATTATTTCCGGAGAGCCACGCAAAATAATAAAACGATGTGATTATTACGAACGCATTGGGAAATTCTCGAGCAGTCAAATTTCCTGCAGGCCATACATCCGTTATCACAATGTGAGTGGATCCGGCGAAATCGGGCATAATTATGGTGAAATACCAAATTCCTGAGGACACCCCCCCCCCCCCTCCTCCAGGGTAAAATGTTTCTATGGAAATCGATATTTGTTTATAGAATGAAAGATTGGATATTTTTCTGCATTCAATTAAAATATTTTGTTTCGAATCGACTAATACATAATAATTCTACTTTGATTTTTTAAAGCGGGGGTAAAAATGTCCCCTTAAGCTCGATTCTACCAGATGCATTCACAGTCATTGTCTTGGCCACGATGACAATGGTACTGATGTTTCGTTTTCCAGTCATTATAAGATACGGGTTAAAATTTCGTTAACAGCATTTCGGAGACCTCTTTGAGCTGATTAACTTCCAGCCTACTGAGACCAGAATGCGTATTGCATTCACTGGAATTCCTAATGTCCATGCCCTCTTTCGAGTACCTGGTCAGAATAAAACGTTTGGGATTAGAATGGCCACCTGGCCCGGAATAACTGTTTCCATATTTTAATGTCATGTAAATCTAACGGCGTCAAAATTGTTCGTGCTTAATCACCTTTTTTCCCCCACAGGCCTGGGGGTGACAGAACTAGGAATAACAATTATGAAAATCAACTGAGTAAACACACAAAAAAAAAAGACTTTAGACGGCTATTAAAGACAACAGGTCCCCCGAACCAGGTCTGTACAGCCTCAGCATTGAGGATTGTAGCGGTGAACCGGAACCCGCGCACGCGTGAGATAGTGAGATTGAAAAAAATCAGTCTGGCTATTTGATTCAAAGGAAGATCCAGTCCATCCCGATGCAAAACAGGCTAACAGTGGACTACTAGCTCCAGGCTTTACTAGCTTTACATTTAATTTTATACTGTATAATTTCCACGATGTTTGCCATTCACGCTATACTTAGTAAAAACATACATTTTCTTTCTCTATATGCATACAAATCCCAGGAAGAATTCAATACCCCACAATACTCATCAGAACTACGAGCTACATTACTGATCAACTGTACAGAATATAACTGTCTTCGGGCCACCATACCTCAACGGACGTGCTACACTGCGAGAATCCACATTTAGTACTCGCATACATAAAGTAATAAACGCACTTGTTAAACATTCTACACTTTTTTTGTTCGTTTGATTTATTTTTTTTTATTTGCTTATTTCTTCTTGTTACAATTTTATTTTCATGACAAAAGTTAACACACCGAAAGCTTGATTTGCCTTTCCTTATCCTTCGCGTTTGATTGTATCGTTTCTGTACTACATGCATTTCTTATGCCAGGCTTTGCTACATACAACTTTTTCGTTTTCACCACATTTTGATTTTGCCCCCAAGCCTTGCTGCGACCTCATAGATTTTCTGTGATTTTTATAATAAATTTTTCAATACCGTAATTCTGTCAGTTTAAGGCATAATCTCCATGCGATCATCAACAAGTTTTATCTTTCTGCATAAACCCCAGAACAGCAAACATGTCATCGACCTGCTGGCTTTGCATGTTATGTAACAACGTAGGATTTGAAAGTTTGCTTCCATTCTTTGATAAACAGCGTACACAACATCAATAGGCAAGACAAAGGAAGAAAGAAAGCTCTTTGAGTTCTTCCCAGATAATATAGATATGGCGCAGTTTTTACATCGTGAACATTCCACTAGTTCAAACAAATACAACACATAATGCGCTCATACATGCCAAAATAATAATAATATTTAAAAAAAACCTGAAACAAAACAAAAAGAAAAACAGCGACTGACGGAAAAATAATCTGTTTAACTGTATTTCTGTAAGACAATTTCCACATTAGTCTGTGAATGTGTTTACTTTCTGCCCTGTAACACGCTTGTTTCTACCCCATCTTTTGGTGATAAAAGGCATTAAGTCCAATATTTCGCCGAGTCATTCATTTTGCTCTCTCTCTCTCTCATTTTTTCTATCACCTGTCGGTCTCTTTCTCCCCCCCCCCCCCCCCCCCTCCAAGACACACTTTCTCTTTTTCCCTCTTGATGTTTATCGCTCTCCATTTTACCTTGTTTTTCCTTGTTGTTTGTGATTCCCTTCTCTTTTTCACTTTTACACTTCATTCCATCATTCATCCATTTTTAGTCAGCCATTTATTCTCCCTAGCCTAATTCCGTCGTTGTCTTCCACTTGATCGTACTTAAGCATATTATTTCGTTGTTGTTGTTGTGATTTCTTTATTATGGTTTTCTAAAATGTCGGTTCAGTGCAAAAAGTCATTTCTCCTTATTTGTGAACACGTAGACATTCACTACGATCCCCCATCCACCTCTCTTTCCCCCGTATACTGCTCTACCTTATGTTAAACTCCTCTTCTTCCCCTCCCCCCGCCCCTTTCCTCTGTTCGATCACTCACTGCGTTACCCATGAATCTGCAGCTGTTTATCGCACAAAAACGTTTCTCTCTTTCTCTTAATGCGCACGCTAATAATATACGTGCTCACAGGTGCACGCACAACGTGCAGCCACACGCAGCACGGAAACCTGGTTAGGTGTAAATGTTCACACCTCTGTTTCATCATGTCATTGTAATGGAACATGCCAGGTTCAATGTAATAATGTCGTGCTTGAAATCACACAAAAATTCTGGCTGTATCATTCGTGTGTTTTCGATTTATTTAATAGTTTTTTCGCCTCGCACAAGATATTGTGAACTTGTGTGAACTTGTATGTTCAAGATTTACTCCGTAGCGCTCCAAACCACTTTATTGCTTTGACTGGTTTATAAATAGAAAAATTACTCTAAGTTATGTAAAGTTAAATCATGACATCTCCTGTGTATTTCCTTTTAGTAATAAAACCGACACTTGTTTTTCCCGAACAGACAGATTTCTTTGGACATAAAAAAGATGCATAAACACCTGAAGATGTTGTCGACTCGATGACGATGATGATGTTCATACTGACAATAAAATGAAGAACACATCAGTTTGGTTTCCCAGTCGTCACTCAAATTCTCTACCCCAATTTATTTTCTTTCTCGTCTTTCGACCATTTCTACGCTCCATCTTACTCGTCAAAACAATATCTTTGTCACAGACTGAAACTAAATTGATGGCAATGATGTTCGGACGGAGGGATAACTTCGGAAAAAATACTTTAAGAAATGTTCCGGTAAGGACAGCAGCTCTGTCCCCATGGCTTTTCAGAAGCCACGATTGACTCTATCGGTTAGGGTTAGGGTAGTCTTGTCTAGCTTTATGCTTGGAGCGAGCCATACAGCTAAGCGTATGCCACACTAGAGGCAACTGTCCCTATCGAAGCACTCCGCTCGATCCTAATGACAGAAAAAAGAAAACGCTTCAGTGACAACTTTCTCTATTTCCTTACTTTAAGCAAAAAATGAAATCGTTAAACAGAACAAGTGATTTATGTGTGTCGGTGACGGAGCTTATCAAAATAGGCCCTACTGCCTCAGTGAAACAGATCTATACCACTGATCCAACTCTTGCCGAGATCTATGACTATAAATTAAAACAAAAATTTTTTTAAAAAGAGAGAAAAGGAGCCAACCAATCTCTTAACTAATCGTTTCTAATCTGTCATTTAGAATGACAACTGATTGCATGCCCCAGGCCCCTTATTTCTATCTTTCCCAGGGACGAGTCATTAGCGCTGCCTTCAGGCTCCACTCTATTATTTTCTCTTTGACAACAACAAACATGTTCAAAGCTCCAATTCTCTTTTATCTTCAAAGGTAGACACACGCAAAGTTCTGGTGCAAGCACACTTCACTGGCGAACGTTTGTCAACATGGGCGGTTGTGTCTTCACTCCGACACTCACTTTGACTCGTGTATGTACTCACCAGCATAATTATTCACTCTCAGACTGAACATGCCTGTCAAGTGTCTCCCATGAGTAAGGCTTATCAGAAGAGGAAGTAAAAGCCCATTGCATTTTACCGTCATTACAATATTTTTAGAAGATTGCCTGAAACTTGAATAAACACCATAGGAGACTGGATTAGGCAAGGTGACACTTAAAAAACAATCTTACGGTTTTGGATTTAACTACATTTCAGGTAGTAGCGTTGAGCAAAAAAAGAAAAGGAGGAGTGCGGCAGATTTGCACCACTGTGAGATAAACTTGCCATTTGTATTATCATTTTCTTTTTTACAAGTATACCGCACTTGCAGTTCTTTGCACTATGGAGCCTAAAGTTTAGAGCAGTGTTTGTTATAAAGCAGAGACCTAAATCATTAAATTCATTTTGGATTTCAAAAGTTGAGCTCGCTTTACATTTGAACATCAACAGACACGTGTCGACAAAGAAATTAATGAATTCATATACAACGGATCTAGTCTATATTAAGCAAGTTAAAATTTAAGATGAATAGTGGTCCACCGGTTATCCATACTTCGCAGACAAAATCAAATGCGACAGCACTCAGTTCCAGAAGACGTGGTGACAGACGGCAGTGTTAACAAACAGGACATACAGAAATTCCGATGTCTGGTCCGACTGGCTATCCATAACTTTTCCTGAAATCAAATCGGAAGGCACCCAGTTCTGGCGGACGCGAAACAAACGGGCGACTCAGCCCAGAACACTAAAGACCGGACAGTAGTATGAATGCATGTCCAGGCTTGCGTGCCTGGGGGTCAGGAACTGGGGAGCAGTGCTCCTCTGACAACCATTTCAGAGCATAATGGCCCATAACAAGGTCCCCAGGGGACAATAATACGCCGCGTCAACAAATACTCTGCCCTCAGATTGGTACCAATTCATGTACCTCGGCTATAAAATGGCGGCAATAATCATCGGAATTTCTCTCGGTCGACAGCTCGGCTAGAGTAGACAGTCAGTGTTTGGGCAAACCATCAAATAACTAGACTTTAACTCGTTAGACTCTGACTGAGAGTTGGGCGGACACTTCGGTCAACATTGTAAGCTGCAAAATAATCATAGTAGTCTTCATAAATAACAATCGCTAGGTTCGAGTGATGATCAGTTTCATGTTTTCAAATATAGAGTTTGGTGAACGATCAATGATATCATGAACACACTGCCATTACAGGAAAGGGTGGTTTTGGGAACAGCCTTTGCTTAAGCCTAAGGACATTACCGAGGGTACCAGATACAATCAGATGAGCCAGCGAGTGTGTATCTTGAAGAAGACGCAGAAGCAACGAGTGGGAAAGATTGACCTGACAAATAGATGCACTGAGGAAAATGTTCAGTGGAAGCTAATTAGGAAAATGTTCAGTGGAAGCTAATTAGGAAAATGTTCAGTGGAAGCTAATTAGGAAAATGTTCAGTGGAAGCTAATTAGGAAAATGTTCAGTGGAAGCTAATTAGGAAAATGTTCAGTGGAAGCTAATTAGGAAAATGTTCAGTGGAAGCTAATTAGGAAAATGTTCAGTGGAAGCTAATTAGGAAAATGTTCAGTGGAAGCTAATTAGGAAAATGTTCAGTGGAAGCTAATTAGGAAAATGTTCAGTGGAAGCTAATTAGGAAAATGTTCAGTGGAAGCTAATTAGGAAAATGTTCAGTGGAAGCTAATTAGGAAAATGTTCAGTGGAAGCTAATTAGGAAAATGTTCAGTGGAAGCTAATTAGGAAAATGTTCAGTGGAAGCTAATTAGGAAAATGTTCAGTGGAAGCTAATTAGGAAAATGTTCAGTGGAAGCTAATTAGGAAAATGTTCAGTGGAAGCTAATTAGGAAAATGTTCAGTGGAAGCTAATTAGGAAAATGTTCAGTGGAAGCTAATTAGGAAAATGTTCAGTGGAAGCTAATTAGGAAAATGAAGGTGAGGGATGGGGGAGGGACACATTGGAAAGTTTAACAAAAAAAAAAACCATTCAAGTAACAGGACAGACAGAGAGAGAGAGAGGGAGGGAGGGAGAGAGAGAGAAATAGAAAGAGAGAGAGAAAGAGATAGTGTGTGTGTGAGAGAGAATGAGTGAGAGAGAGAGAGAGAGAGAAAGAGAGAGAGAGAGAGGGAGGGAGGGAGAGAGAGAGAAATAGAAAGAGAGAGAGAAAGAGATAGTGTGTGTGTGAGAGAGAATGAGTGAGAGAGAGAGAGAGAGAGAAAGAGAGAGAGAGAGAGGGAGGGAGGGAGAGAGAGAGAAATAGAAAGAGAGAGAGAAAGAGATAGTGTGTGTGTGAGAGAGAGAGAGAGAGAGAGAGAGAGAGAGAGAGAGAGAGAGAGAGAAAGAGAGAGAGAGAGAGATCAAAATGAAAACGGAGTTGAGATAACGTGGAAAAGCTCGAGACTTTGGCTGAAATACAAAAAAAAACAAAAAACGAAGAAAACGGCAAAAGAAAAAGTGGAATCTGAACAATCGTGAGGAAATAAAACACACAGAACCAAGACGCTGAAAATGGGCAGCAAGATGACGATCACGTGATGATAGGTTTTGCCCTCACAAAAACTGTAACTTCTGATTTGAGTGATCGATCGTTGTCGTGAAGGATAAATGTGCTGCCTGGCTCATCCTGTCATCAAATTCAGACAGATATAAAATTATCCAGTGTAGCTTCATTGTCCAAGTAACGAAACAGTATCATCTTTCATAATAGTGTAACGTCTATCACAATACCAGCTATACAGGACAGTGATGAAATTATACAGGAGACTTCAATCTGTAGGCCCAATTGGTTTCCTATGTCCATTGACACACCCAGTATGGTAGTCATCAACGGCTAGATTCCATCTTGCTCTGGAGAGGCCATGAAGAAGTCAATGCTTGGAATGGAGCTGCAATATTGAGACAACGGGAGATGAAAAAGATGATTCCTCCGGGATTTCATTGAATGGTCACGTTGAAATGAACGATTCTCTTTCTTAGCATGCACTGATGGAGAGAGAGAGACAGAGAGACAGAGAGACAGAGAGAGAGAGAGAGAGAGAGAGAGAGAGAGAGAGAGAGAGAGAGAGAGAGAGAGAGACAGGGGGGAGAGAGTCACACACACAGACAGACAGAGAAAGAGACAGACAGAAAGACAGACATACGTACAGAAAGGGAAAGAGACCAAGAGAGAGAGAGGGCAGAAGAGAGAGACAGAGGCAACGACAAAGAAAGAAAGAAAGTAAAAGAGAGAGAGAGAGAGAGAGAGAGAGAGAGGGTCCTTTCGGATGAACAAGATAATTGTGTGAATTGTCACCTAAATTTAATGATCAAATGCTGTAACTGCATTCCTGACAAACTAAAGTTCCTTTTTCACGAAACTGAAGTTTGAAGTTGCACTAGACACGGGTACTGTCGTCATAATGCTAAACCAGACATGCACGATTGTAAGTGCGTAGAGTCTTGTCTAGTTATTACTGACATCGCAACCCCCCCCCCCCCCACCCCCAAACACATGAATCATTTATCATTTACTTTGCCAGCATAAATATCAAGGCTTCGATAGCTGGGACCGGGGGGCGGAGGGGGGGGGGCGGGGGTGTTATCATATTAAAACTAGGACGGCACAGTCAGCTGCTGGCGAACAAGAAGTGCACACCATAATTCCCCTGTATTTTCTTAGTAAATCCGGCAAGACCCTGCCCTGCTAAGCCCGGTCAGACACAGTCAGCTTCTGTCATTATTTCTTGGGTGTACATTTTGCTGGCAGCAACTAGCTGTGACGTTCCGGGCTTCGCATGATACCCTTTAAGCTTCAGTCCTGAACTGGACAGCTTGAATAATCAACAAATTAAGTTTAACGGGACCCAATTACGTATATATACAGATTTTACTTCAAGAATGCACCCTGAGCGTTTAATTTTTTGCTTGCATCTTCTTCAGATTGTTTCGTTGATTGGATCCTCCAATATATACAGTCAATGTAACCGGACATACTCTGAATTCTTTACTCTCGACATTTGGATGAGACATGTGTTTCTGGGGGGTCCCGCCCCGGGGCTGTTAAACCCCCCCTCCCCCCCCCCCCCCCCACCACCAATCCTCCAAATCCGGTTCTGGACATCACAAAATAACATTGCAAAGGAGTTATGTCAAAGGAAGATAATCTGATGAATAATATTAAATGGGTTCTGGGCTTATCTCCCCTTTTCCACAAACATTTTTTTGAATTCCGTATCATGTGAACGATTTGATAGAAAACGACACTGAAATACTCCTAATACATATCAGCAGCCCGTTTCATGCTGAAATTCCTTTCGGTGCTACTGATTTATCTGAGATAACTGAAGAAAAAAAAAAAAAACTTGCTATCAGCTGCAGACTTCTGTTTCAACAGATCAAATCTTCGGCCATACACATTCTTTGCCTGTTTCAGTCTGGCATGCGCTCTTCGAATGCGGAAAAACCCACGTATTTAGTAAGTCACTTAGTTAATCATTCAAAATCTGATCATTTGTCTATCAATTAATGGACCAACCAAGTCTTCACTGCCATTCAATTAATTTAATGCTGGTGCTGACAACGATCAGTCAGCAAATTTGTTACAATTAACCAAGCAAGCAGTCAAGCAAGGAAGCAAGCCAGCGAGCAACCGATCGATCAATCAATCAATCAATCAGGCAGTCAGTCAGTCATCAATCAATCAATCAATCAATCCATCAGTCGTTCGATCAAAATCAATCATTGTTGTCAGTCCCACCAATTTCAAGCCATATGATCCGCAGGAAGCCAGCCGGTCTCTTTACTCAACCTACTAATTTTTCAATCGCTCAATCAGTTATTCGATCTGAAAACAGATTATCTTTCAACCAATCCAATCAGTCAGTCGGTCAGTCCATATGCCACCCTTGCATTCTATCCATCTGTCAGCCAGTCGGTCTATTTGTCTGTAGTCTGTCCATGTATTTGTCTGTCTCAACTTGCTTGCCCGTTGACATTTCCATTCTCTACCACTGGATTACATTTTATTTCTGTCTTCTTTTTTTTTTTTCCTTGCCACAGCGCCAATCCCCAGCTCTTCTTTCCACAAAACCTCAATTTCCATATAAATGGGCTATTCAGATCTCCCTCCTGTCCAAATGTCCACGAATCAATCTGCTAAATGTTCGCATCCCAAGCTATTTATTCCATGAAACACTGCAGGATGTCTGATAGCGCTGATAAGTGCAAATTTAGCATCAACGTGCCAAGACGAATTTTTGCAAGGACATTTAGGGTGAGCTGGGGGGTGGGGGGGGGGGGTGTCTGAAATATCGTAGGTTGGCCTTAAATTAAGTTTCTGACTAGATGACCCACAGATTTTGGTAGGAGCATATGGCCAACCTGTTGTTTCAAGTTTATTAAAGGATACCTCACCAGATGCTTTCGGGCGAAGGCTTGAAAATAATAACGTCAGAGTTATAACGTAGAACGTAACTTAAGATGATCTTAGTACAAGTCTCAGCGAGTCCGTGGTTCATTATAAGCCATCCCTGCATATCAATGTGATCATGGAGCCAGGAGTGCAGGCTTCAACTGTAGCCATCGTAAGTTACATTAAATCTGAAGAAGGGTTCACACGTCGAATTTGGTGTCCAATTTCGCAAGGCATAAAACAAAATGAAGCATAAATCTCAAAAGTCTGAAACACTGATATGTTGCATTCGCTGAGTGGCGAAAGTTGACAGTTTATCTCTGTAATGCCCATGAAAGACAAACTGAGCTCACACAATACAATAAAACGGTTTCAGTTGCTAAAGAGATGATGTTAAGTGCGACCTACAACACTCGTGGCTGGATTCATCATTAAGAAAAATAAGAACGTGCTCAGGGCATCAAGGGAAGGGGGTCACCACAGACATTTTTCATTGCAGGATTTACCATGGACAATATTGTGTAATATAGTGCAAAACTGCAAATACAAATGGTGCAGCTGAACCAGAGTCCACAAAAACGGCCCCCGCAATGAATGAAAACATTAAAGTATATGCTGGCGTATAAGACTCGCTTTTTGAAAAAAAAAAAATTAGATGTTTAAAATGTATTGCCCTGCGTCTAATGCGGCCGTGTCTATTCAATGGAGAAGGCTTCAGAGTTTGCATTACATAATTTTACAGTGTGCGGTGGCACCAAAATCTGTTAAGTGCTCAGGGCCTCTACAGGTCTCTGGCCCTGATAACACTATCAGTAATAAAACAATTTTCTACCAACTTTCTGTTTTCTCTAATCGTCCCGCTACAATGACAAGGTTCTAACTCTCTCCCATCACTTCTGAGAAATAAACGATTGAAGTTTCATGCGCTTTTGTACCTTCTGGGGAAACGACAGAGTTTAGTAATACATACAAATTTACACACCAAATCCGTTTGATACTTTGACACACAATAGAGAAGGCTTGTAGAAGTGGTGTGCAGTGAGCAGCTCAGTTCAGCCAAAAGTGAAGATAGAACCTTGTCGTTTTAGTGGGACGTGATATGCATTGTCTCTCTTTTTCATTACCAACGAGAAGGTTACGCAAGGCTGTGCTCAATAAATGAAATATTCAAACAGAAATTATGGATCAGCATACATAGTAAATGCAGTTACCTTCTCCTGTAAAGGTCAGCACTAAAGTCCTATCACCCTGCAAGGTCCCCCACGAAGCCCTTTCACCTTCACCACGAATATTCTAACATTGTACAATCCTTTCATTGTTGGTGTAATAACAACTATCTTCTACTGAATGTTAAGAAAACAAAAGAGCTTGTTTTTGACTTTAGGAAAAATAACAACGATCCTGTTTGCCCTCTTACTATCAACAATGAAGAGGTTGAAATTGTCACAGAGGCCAAATATCTTGGCATTACTATTGATTCATTGCTTAACTGGCATGCGCATGTAACATATGTATACAAGAAAGCCAACCAGCGCATGTATTTCCTCAGAAAGCTCCGCTTTTTAAAAGTTAGCAAAAGCATTCTGAAAATATTTTACACCATGGCTATTCAGAGCGTTTTGATGTATGGAGTTGTCTGTTGGGGAGGAAACATCTTACAAAAAGATAAAAATAAGATCAATAATTTAATTAAAAAAGCATCCAAAATTTGTATCTGTGATCTGCCATATTTTGATGAGCTGTACACTGGTGCTTGTATTAAAAAAGCTAATATTATTATAAATGACCCCCAACATCCCCTGAACAAGGAATATATAAGATCTGTAAGAAGTTTAAGGCTGTTGTCAAAGAAAACTAAAACTGAGCGCTACTTTAAATCGTTTATTCCATCATCAACTAGGATGTTACAACAATGTCGTCATCTTGATCGTAATCTGTGCACAGTTGAATTATGTCCTGCGTGTCAGGTCAATGTGTTTTAGTTAGGGAAGCATATTGTGTGCACTGTTAATTTTGTTAATTTAGTTAATTTATCAGTGTGTGTGTATATATGTGTGTGTGCGCGCTATGTATCATACTTTCTGCTTCTGTAACTGTATTGTTATGTATTCAATGATCAAAACAAATTTCCTTGTACAAGGACGAATAAAATTTATCTTATCTTATCTTATCTTATCTTCATCTGGGAGACTCTTCTTTACAACTCGCAAATCGATATTAAAATGCACTCAAAACTTTTCTTCTATTGGCTGCCCTTTCCCTGTGGTTAAGTCGTCTCGTGTCTCACGCCTGTACAGTACTGTTCATTAACTACTTCCGTGAAAGAATATTTGAAATGAAAACTGCAAGTTTCTATGCAAAAAATTACCGATATTTGCCGATACAATGTCATACATCAACGTCGGGTAGCCAAATCTCTACCGGCCAGTCGGCGAGTAATCTATTCTTCTAGTGGCCATCTTTTCCCTGAGGTTAAGCCGCCTCGTGTCTCTCGCCTGTACAGTACTGTTCACTAATTACATCTTTGAAAGAATAACATTTGAAAACTCTGCGAGATCCTACGCACAAAGTTACCGATATTAGCCGATCCATATCAACACTGAGAGGCCAAATCTCTACCACCCAGTAATCTGCTCTTCTATTGGCCGTCTTTTCTTGGCGGTTACGTCACCTCGTATCTCACGCCTGTGCAGTCCTGTTCATTACATACTTCTCTGACAGGATATTTGAAAACTCTGAGATTTTGGCGCAAAATTACCGATATTTACCGATACATATCAACGCCGGGTAGCCAGATCTCTCTTCTAGCCAGTAATCTATCACACATTCCGTTAGCTGCAAATTTTCTCGGCCGTCCACTGGATGGGCTAAAGGCTCCGGGCTAGTGACAGTTCTGTGCCTAATTTCGGCCGTCGCCGCGTCCATCAGCCCGGCCGCTGTAGGAACAAAACCAATCATGCTACAGCTCCTATCTCCTTTTGACCTGGCCACTGGCTCTACTGCCGATAATGATTTTGATAACTACGGTCATGATGAAGATGATGATGATGGTGGTGGTGGTGGTGGTGATGATGATGATGATGATGATGATGATGATGATGATGATGATGATGATGATGATGGTGGTGGTGGTGGTGGTGGTGGTGGTGGTGATGGTGGTGGTGGTGGTGGTGGTGGTGGTGGTGATGATGATGATGATGATGATGATGATGATGATGATGATGATGGTGGTGGTGATGATGATGATGATGATGATGATGATGGTGATGATGATGATGGTGGTGGTGGTGGTGGTGGTGGTGGTGGTGGTGGTGGTGATGATGGTGGTGGTGGTGGTGGTGATGGTGGTGGTGATGGTGGTGGTGGTGATGGTGGTGGTGGTGATGGTGGTGGTGGTGGTGGTGATGATGGTGGTGGTGGTGATGGTGGTGGTGGTGATGGTGATGGTGGTGGTGGTGGTGGTGATGATGATGATGCTGATGATGATGGTGATGATGATCTCCTTTTGACCTGGCCACTGGCTCTACTGCCGATAATGATTTTGATAACTACGGTCATGATGAAGATGATGATGATGGTGGTGGTGGTGGTGGTGATGATGATGATGATGATGATGATGATGATGATGGTGGTGGTGGTGGTGGTGATGATGGTGGTGGTGGTGGTGATGATGGTGGTGGTGGTGGTGGTGGTGGTGATGATGATGATGATGATGATGATGATGATGATGATGGTGATGATGATGATGATGATGATGATGATGATGGTGATGATGATGATGGTGGTGGTGATGATGATGATGATGATTGTTGTGGTGGTGGTGGTGGTGGTGGTGGTGGTGGTGGTGGTGGTGGTGGTGGTGGTGGTGGTGGTGATGATGGTGGTGGTGGTGGTGGTGATGGTGGTGGTGATGGTGGTGGTGGTGATGGTGGTGGTGGTGATGGTGGTGGTGGTGATGGTGGTGGTGGTGGTGGTGATGATGGTGGTGGTGGTGATGGTGGTGGTGGTGATGGTGGTGGTGGTGGTGATGGTGGTGGTGGTGGTGGTGGTGGTGATGATGATGATGATGCTGATGATGATGATGATGGTGGTGGTGGTGGTGGTGGTGGTGGTGGTGGTGGTGGTGGTGGTGGTGGTGGTGGTGGTGGTGGTGGTGATGATGGTGGTGGTGATGGTGGTGGTGGTGATGGTGGTGGTGTTGGTGGTGGTGGTGGTGGTGGTGGTGGTGATGATAAAACTAATATTCTAGCAGGGGAAAAGGACTGACATTGTGTCAATTTTTTTTTATTATGGCATGCATTATTGTTAGAATGATGGTGCTGGTGATAATGATGCTTAATGAGTATTATGATGCGGATGATGCTTATTATTATCATTATTTCTGTAAGTCATTAAAACCACACTTAAATAATTCTAAATGCTCTTCATTATTAGAATATAAAATATGTATACAAGATTTCACCGCTCCCACTGCGCACTGCATAGAGAATGTTTAATGTACAGACCACTTTGACAGTGTGAGACCTACTGCATGAAGGGATTTCGTTTAGCACAACAACGGACAAATTACCGTACATACTCCAGTAATCACAGTTATTATTTGTTATTATTTTGTATGTAACACTACAATTTGCAACCAGGCTGAAAGAGGCTCAATGCTGAACACAGTCTTCACAATTTAACACCAAAGGAATGGCAAACGTGCACACTTTCATCCACAGGAATACAAATTGACGGAATCTCAGACAAATGCATATCCCATTTAGGTCTTTATTTTAGGAGGTTTCACTACCACTGACATTTACACCTCACTTTTCATGTTTGTATTTTTCCTGTTCTTGTTTCTGTGTGTTTTTGTGGTAAGGATTAATTTTTGTTTTTTTTAGAATTTTGCCCTCGCAGCTGCCTTGTTTGGCCTGCTCTTCTCGACTTTCAACTGCCAAGGTATCTTTAATTTGCGCAACATGCACACGGGCCTTCCGGGATGTTCGTCCTTATCCGAGAAGACTGGGTGCTCGATCCTACCTTCCATAGGATCAGTGACATGAATTCCCGCCCCCCCCCTCCCTAAAATTCCAACATACCTGCACCGATCGGCGATCGAACCCGCTACCTTCGGCATGAGAGGCGAACACCTTGCCTCTAGACCACCCGGTCCCTTAGGTGCAAATGCACATCGCTACTCACACAGGGTCTTAAGTATACAATAGAACAGGACTGACACAGAATGAGAAAAAGAATGAACGACTGAGGTAGGTGAACATAACACAAACACATACTCAAGTAGGCCTACAACTGCTGATAACCAACTGCAAAATTGTGTTGTTACGGGACCGTAGTAATTCACACAGTAAGCTACAGATGAACAGTGAACACAACAGTATCAATTTCTCTATGCAGCTTTTGTAATCTGACTACGTTCCCTTAACAACACTCACTTCAAAAGATCTCTCTCTGTGTCTCTCACACACACTCAATGCAGACTTACACAACGTTGATACAGATGAAAGCTTTATAATGATGAGTGAAGGGTTGAGAAAGGAGAGAGGGGGAGGGTGTACGAGGGAGGGAGAGGTGAGAACAAAAACTAATAGAAAACACGGCCTTCAGCGGGTTAATCATTTTCCCCGTGCGCCAGACTCTCAGCTGCTGCTGTGTTGTGCCGGGGGGCGTTGCCGAGGGTGAAATTGCGATGGGGAAAAAGGAACTGCATTAACTGTAAAGGAAGAAAGAAGCAATGATGTTATTGGTCTTTTCCCCTCCTTCTTTCTTCCTTCCTTCTGTCTTTTAACCCATCCTTCTTTCTAGCTTCTGTCTTTTCATTTATACTTCTTTCTGGCTTCCATCTTTTTACCTTCCTTCTCTCCTCCTACCGTCATTTTATTCATCCTCCTTTCTTCCTTCCGTCCTTTTACACATCCTCCTTTCTTGCTTCCGTCTTTCTATTCGTATTTCTTTCTTCTTCTTGTCTTTTTACGCGTGTGGTTGATAGGCGCTTCTGGTACGGCTTCGTGCTGTCGCATCATTCTGTTCCACATGAACACAACATTCCTTGACAAGAGACTGATTCTTCTTCGCCTCTCAGAAAGAAGAAAACTGTCTTGTTTTTCAAAGAGAGAGAGAGAGAGAGAGAGAGAGAGAGAGAGAGAGAGAGAGAGAGAGAGAGAGAGAGAGAGAGAGAGAGAGAGAGAGAGAGAGAGAAAGAAAAAAAAGAAAGAAAGAAAGAAAGAAAGAGCTGAAATTTTGTGCCACTTATGACTGCTGATATAGGATTGCTGGTTCAGAACTTCGTGATGTTTTGGAATATCCGCACTAATAAAGTCTCAGCTAATAAAGCTAAGAATCCAAAAAGAATCCACCGGTTAGTAGCGAAACATCAGTACAAAGAATAACAGAATATTTAATGATTACTGCACAAGATACGACGAGTACTTCGTATCACGTTCAACCTTCGCTGCGCATCGCTAAAAACGCTGCATTTCATACACTGGAGGTGTCTAATCTAAAGAACAATATATTGGGATACCCCTCTTTAAAAGTATGATGTCTCTCAGACCCCAGAACCTACGTGTAGGGTTAAATGGTCTGTCTAGAGAGAGAAACACATTCGTCTGAAAGCAAACATTGATACACACAGCATTGTGCTGACTTCAGAACAAAAACAAGGAATTTGACTGACAGCCGTTGATTATGCCGACGACCGATATGTGGTAATGTCTTTGTAAAAATCTTTCCTTTTTGTGTGTGCATAAAGAAAATAGTAACAGAAAGACATGGCTGTGTCAGGTTACACTCGCTTATTCCAACCAACACATTTTTCAGTGTGTGCAGTTTTTCCTTTGCTATTCTAGTCGATCATTCGCTGCAGGTAAGGTTTCCTATGGAATGTATGTGCTCTGCGGGCACGCTAATTATACGACAAAAAGGGAGTTAAGCAGTTTATTACACTTCACTTCGGTTCATGAGGTTATTTATATGATGATGTATGAAAATATAGTTGTATTTTTTTTTTTATTCAGTCCTTTTCTTCTGCTTGTCTGGCACTTAAGCTGGTGGTGTGGTGGGTGTAGACTGTTTTGTCTTAGTTTTAATTGAATGCGCCAAGTCGCTCTTTCCGACAGTTGACTCGAACACAGTTTTGGTGCAGCCAAACTAGTGAGACAGATTTGCTTCGGTTTTGCCATAGCGCGAGGTCCGGTTGAATTCCATAGACCATATCTCACAGTGAAACCGAAATAAAACACATGATTCAGTGCGCGAAGACAGCTGGCTCATGATGGTTCTGACGCGCTCGAAATAGTCCGTCAGATTTGTTTTGGCCTCGCTTGTGTGTGAAGTCCCCTTCAACTGCATAGTCCACACCTCACATTCAAACCTAGGCTAAACACACTTGACACAGTGTGTACCATCACTTTTAATACATCGAGAGGTATTTGCCATATTGGTGTATGTGACATTGTGTGTGTGTGTTATGTTCTTACTCGCTGATAATGTTGTGTGAGCAATGTGCGTGTGTGCGGTATGCATTAAAGACCTGTAGGTCTTAGATATTGTATTTACTGTTGTACTGTTATTGATGCTGTGACAACAAATTCACTGGAAACAGGATAATAAAGTTATATCTTATCTTATTTTGCCGAGTTTGATTTTTTGTCATGAAAGTGGTTCTCTCGCTCGTAAGTATATAAGTGTCATTCCAATCGGTTAAAAACGTATTTTCTCAAGAAAGGAAAAATGCACATACGACAATATGGCATATACCCGACGATATTGTATTATCTGTGTCTATCTCGCTTTTGCATCTATCTTATCTACAACCCTCTCACCTTGTACTCTCACTTGGTAATACAGACAGCGAGGTGGTGGGAGTGGGGTGGAGTGAGATCTGGCTCAGTTTTTTCTTTTAGGTGTTGATTTATATGCATGCAGAGAGGGATGGGGTGGGGCTTGTAGGCATTCTCTGTGTGTTTAAGAATATCTTCGAGTGTGACCTGGGACTCACTGACAGACAAGCCGGGTACTGGGTTGGGTGGTAAGGGGTGGGGGGGGAGGAGGGGAGGAATAGAACGATGGAAGCTTCTGCTTTCTTCTAATCGCTCTACTCGTCTGTCCTCATATTTCTTTGTCTGTGTGTGTCTCTCTTTCTCTATCTCTCTCTCTCTCTCTCCCTATCCCCCACCTCCTCTCTCTCTTTCTCTCCTCATTTTCTGTTATTTTCTCCGCTCCTACTTTTTCTGTCGTTCTTTACTGTCAGACAGCCGTGGGGAAAATGTCAAGAAAGAGCCATCCTGAATGCCGTATTTACCGCTGGTATTTCTTTGTTTTCATTCCAATGTTATCGATGAGAACAGGCACGAGCTCGAGTATCATCCAACGCTGTTGTTCCTTGTCATAGCTGCAGAAGTGTGGGATTTGTTAAGTTATCTAGCATTACTTAGTTTGTTGATGATTATGTTATTATGTGCATAATTTCCTAGCTCCCTTGCTTCATTTTATTTGTATGTGTGTGAGGCGCTCTAAGGAAATGGTCCACATGTCGCGCTCACCACTTTCGAGATAGAACCAAAAACAGGTGGACATGGACTTCCGGCTCTATACCAGTTTTCGGCACAAGCAGATTCCCCAATCATTTCTTTACGCATGGGCGAAAGGATTTTAATAAACTGTGCCTAAAAATAAATATGTTTTGTTTTTTTAATTTATTTTTTTCTGATCAAATCTAATGGTCTTTTTGAATTTACGCGGACTTTCAACGCGTAATTCTCAAAAGTGACTTTTTTCTACCTTACCACCTTGAAACTGCCATAACTTGGTCAGTTTTCGAGATGTTTAAGTGCATTCTTCTCAGGACAGTTTGTACTTTCACAGGATACCCTTACCTCAATTTTGAATTTTAAAAAAATGGCAATGTGGACCATTTCCCTAAAGCCCCTCAAGTATACCTGTCCACTCTTAATCAGCGAAAACCCTCTCAGAAAAAGCCAATAAATAATGTGGGAATTAACTGGACAGAGAAAACAAGTCTTATGGACTAATTACACTATTTTTAGTTCATGTACGAGAGGGAAATACACTGTCCTTTCACTTGTGATAAAAGAGGAACAGAGACGAAGCCAAGTCAAAATTGCCCAATTTTGACTTTGCTTATAGCCCTGCTGCGACCCCACAGTTTTTCTGTGGTTTTTATGATATTTCGTGAGAGACGAAGCCAGTGTGTTTCAACTACATGGATATCCCCACATTTTAAGACTATCCCAAAATTTTAAGACCTTTTAGGACTCAAAAGTCGAAAAAAAAAACAACAACTCTGTAAACTTTTTGCAACCTATTTTCTCCGTAATTTCGCGGGTGGTTGGTAGGCCCTTCTGTCCTATCATTCCGTTATATTCTGTATATCGTCTTACTTCTTCCTAGCACAATATGGCCGATATCGTGTCGAGACAAACACTGTAATTTCAGTGTCATACCGTATATTTCTGTAATTAGACGTTGAAACAGGTAAAGAACGTGTAATTATGAATCTGCAAGGTCTCGCTCTGTCAAAAGTCAGATAATAATACTACTGCTAATACTACCATTAATTATAAATCACAGCTTACATCAGCATAGCTAATCATTGCAGGTCATTTAGTTACGACCAAGGATGCATAAAATATCGTTTATGACGTTCGAGTGTCACGCGTGTAGACATTTTTTGTAGTTTCCCGCAGAATACTGGGAGTACTCAAACTTTCATAGCTTTACATGGCGATCGAGATAATGACTGTGTGGGCGGAAAGTTTTGGTGCTCATTCAAAAACAAGGGCTTTGTGCTGGTATACATGGGACAGGAGAAGTCATTCTATCGGCTGTCTGTTATGAATGTAATACATGTTCGCGGTGTGTTTCTCTTTGACTTCTGGCGCCATCCCAAAACAGCCGTTCTGGGGGCCAAAAAAAACAACAACTGCCACTCAGAGAGTCAAAGAAACAGTCCTTCTAAGGGCCAAACAAACTGCCTTTCTGAAAGGCAAGAAACAGTCCTTTTTGGGGGTTAAACAAACAGCCCTTCTGAAGGCCAAACAAACTGCCCTTCTGAGGGCTACAAAGCAAGAAGACAGCAACATGAACAAGAGGAAGAAGAAGAAGAAGTAAGTCAAGATAGGAAACCAGAAGAAAGAAAACACCAACAACAACCAGAAAAAGAGTACAATTGCCCAAGGTTGTGACCATCTATTAAGAAAGACCTCCAGCCCTGTTTCTCTTCTCGGAGGGGGGAGGGGAGTTTATGTAGCTTTATTGTGTGCTCCTTTGGGCACAACTGTAATTTTATGACACCTGAAATGATGGAATGTCACTGTGTTCGTTGATGTACAATTGTTCATATCCCCTCCGACATATTTAAAATTTTAAAAATGAGAATGATATAAAAATGTATACATTGGCAGTCTAAACAGCAGGAAACAGACACACAGTCAGACAAACATCCAGATAGAAAGACATACACACAGACAGTAGGAAAGACAGACAGGCAGGCAGACAGACAGACATACAGACAGACAGACACATTTTTAGTACTACTCACCATACTGTACTCCGAGTGCGCACGTCTCTTGCGCAAATCCACTTTGAGTCGGACGGATGAATAGCGTAACAACCGCAATACTTCCGTCCCCATGACATTCGGAACTCGTAACCTTGACCCATTTCTCAGTGTCACCTCCGGATCGTTTTCAGGCAGTTCCATTTCGAATTTTATCCTCCGTCTTTCACTAGAAATTGCTTTGATCAACTAATCTTCCATTGAATGTCCAGGTAAGCATTTCTTGGACAAAGCGGCCAAAATTCCGTTCTTTGAACACAAATTCCAGGCTTGCAATCCAGAAAACAAAGCAAATGCTGAATAATGGTAATCCGCTTGTGAAAATGCAAATTCCTGTCTTTCTCAATTTGTTTTGCAGGTAACCAGATGATAATGCAAGTAAACACGGTGTCCAAGATAAATGGAACAATATTTAGGGGGGAAAAAAGTTTTCATAACACAAACACGAAAAAGAGACGGGCGTTCTTTTAAAAAATTGAGGCCCAGACAAATTTCCAACAAAAATACGAAATGCGCCATCCTTTTATTAAGGTATTTTGTGTTGTTTATTTCTATGGAACTAAATTCTGTGAGCTCCGTGTTTTTTTGCCCAGTGTAACGCTGAGAAATCAATGCCCTTGGAAATGTATACTTTATTGGGACGTGCTCAAAGTTCAGAGACATAATGGACTCTAATCTCCTCAAACTGATGACAGGCCTTACTTTTCCTTGACATATTTAACTCTTCGTGTACCAAAAGCCGATGAACCGGTTCTTCCGCTGGTCACGTTTGTGCCAATCACCGATTTATCGGTGCACAATAATGCTAGGCTATTTTGTTTCGGGAAGAAAGATAGTCGACTTTCTATTCATAAATTTTGCTTTTGTTATTCTTCATTCATCTCCCGCCCCCCCCCCAACACTTTATAGACGTAATCGATTCCAATACACCATACTCCCTCCCCCCTCATATATCACATTTTGTGAACTGGTCTGACGAAATCGGCCTTAAGACCAAATTCCCGAGAAAAACGCTCCAAAGGGAATTTTTTACCAAAGGAAATGGAGGTTAGCTAAAAGTATGTTTATTGCTGCTGTAGGGTTTTCTGTTAGTGTTCTCCTGCTAGGCTATTGGTGTCCACTGTGTTAGTAGGTGTCTAAATTATTCACAGAACAGCGTGTTAGGACATCAATAATGCACCGGATGCTCCTTGTCTATGCTATCTGTACGTTAGGGTAAACACTCAACAATTCATTAGATACGGTACAGTGTTCAGCACAGCAGCCGTACAAGGTATTATTTCTCACTGATGATATTACAATGGAGGTGTCAGTTGTATGTATGCATCTTACGTTGCGGTGTAAGGTTTTATGACAGATTTTCTCGTGTGGTGAAGACACACAAACCGCAGGAGCAGAAGAGGACATAATCACAGAATTCAAAATATTAAAAGCATGTATCGTGTTGTTTTGCCTACACGCTGAATATGCCCACCCCACTCCACCCCTATCCTCAATCTGTCTCTCTCTCTCGGTCTCTCGTCTTCTCCAGCTCTGTTTCTGCCCCCCCCCCCGCCCCTCCCGGGTCTCCTCTCTAACTGCCTCTCTCTTCAGTAAATAAGCCTGCGCAGATGCAAGAGCTCTATTCTAGGGTAGCGCATTTTTTACTTTGTTGCTGTGTCATGAAAGTAGAAATACAGCTGTGTATTCCACTTAATCAAATATAATTATAACACAGCAACGTCAATTTGGCTCAGCAACGTTTCGTATTGGATTTTGTTTTTAAGGGATTGAATAATTAATCAAATATCTATATACGATCACTCAATATTTCCTTATGACGACCGACTCTGAAACGTATGGATATATCTTGGACACCCACAACGGAATATCAACATTGTACCTGCAGTGTAGCGATCCATAGACAACTGATACAATATTAACTATACTGACGCCGAGACTAGGACTTCCATTGTCAATGAGCGCTCTACACCCACACTATACAACGAGTTTCATTCATCCCCATCTCACCTGCTATCTAGGAAGCAAACTGCAGTTTAGCACAGCAAATATAGATTATTTTTGTACGGAAATTTACTTTTTTTCATCTCAGAAAAAGTCACCGTCATACAGATGAGGTGGTCTAGAGGCAAGGTGCTCGCCTCTCATGCCAAGGGTCCCGGGTTCTAAACCCGGGCAGTGCAGGCATGTTGGAAAGTGGATTTTTCTCATATTTTCAGGTCCCTGGTCCTATTGGGGGGTAGGATCGAGTAGTTCTTGGAAATTGGATTTTTCTCATATTTTCAAGTCCCTGGTCCTATTGGGGGGTAGGATCGAGTACCTAGTCTTCTCGGATAAGGACGAAAAAATTCGGAGGGCCCGTGTGCACGTTGCGCACGTTAAAGATACCTTGGCAGTTGGAAATCGTAAAGAGCAGGCCGAAAGGCCGCTGCCCGGGCAAAATTGAAATTAATAGATTAAAAATTTATCCATATCATCTTCCCCCCCCCCCCCTCCCCCGCCAGAACAAGAAATAATAAAACAAGTAAAGTGAGGTGTAAATGCCAAGGGCAGCGAACCTCCTAAAATAAAGACCTCAAATGAATCATACAGATGAACAGAATTCTGTAACGCATAAAGTACAAACAACTGTGGCACACAATAAACGTCGGTAAAATATTCAAAGCACAATTTAAACATCATGGTTCGTAAGTTCACGTGAAATGCTTCATCAATATTTAAATTTTCAGGCCCTTCAATAGGCCTTGCTAAGTGTAACTGCTGGTAAATACCATCAAATTCATTTTGACAATCTTTAATTCGAAATAAAAACACAGCGTGAGTACGAAGTTTTATGGTTCATATCGTCACAAAAACAGCATGGAAGGCGAAAACCGTATTGCTACATCTGTTACGTTAATCAATGGTTCGCTCAGTGTAAAGTTAACCCCTGGGCATTCTCCAGAACATACACTTTAATGTTCCCTGATAATGTTAATACTTTAATGAATATTACCAACCGAGCGGAGCATGGTAAAGTTTGCGAATTTTGTATACCAAGCCCAGCTGTATCATCTAGAAATAGGTCACATTACTAATAGATACTTGAATTTGATGAAAAGTCTAACATGTCAGAAGTTTACAACACAATCCCAAACAGAATACACAGATGTGACAAAGTTGATTTTCGACCAGCAATATGTAACGAGAGGCAAACAATAAAGCTCCGATCACACTTTTTAAAAAACATTTTCACTCGACGAAAATGCGTCTCTTTTCTTGCGGCTTAAAAACATTATAAATACTAAACACCGAATTTTGTCCACATGGATGATGTCCACGTAATTATCGTTAAAAAGTTGAGGCAATGCACAATAAGTTTTTTTTTTAAAAATTTTTGTTTTGTTTTAGTAAGTGCAATGATTAGGGTTAGGGATATGATTAAGGTTTAGCTGGTGGACCACAAGACATTTTTTCCCAGAAAATTGGACACGATTTGTTACGGAAAGACTCACTAACTACAACTGTTTTCTGCCTAAGGCGTCCAGGGCGACATTAGAGGCAGATAACGCCATGTTTTACGTGGTCCCCTGTAACTGAGACATCCTGCTGCAGCTATAGGTGAGGTGGTAGTGTAATCTGCAGGATGTAGCACTGTCGTTTTACGGAAGAAGATCGCATATCCCAACACCAAAATATTACAAGAGGTGCATAAAACATTTTGTGTAGCAGTTAGTTTTTTTTTTCTATTACCAATTTCTATTTTATGATGGTGAAAAGGAACTACTAGTCGTTCAAAACTAGAACTCATATAGAAAGACAGCAGATTTCATATTGAAATTGATGTTATATTGTGCGTTTGAGAAGGATTGGCCTGTACCGTCTTTTTTCGTAGAACGGCAGAGCACTATACAACAGCTGGTGATGACTGTAAAAGCCGGAGCTGATGTGAAAATACTGATAACGAGAGACTGCTAACAGTAATGGTAAGTTCGATCCTGGATATCAAACTATGAATAATAGGCACACGTGCACTCGATTTATTCCTACACTTTTACCATGTCCGAGACACAGAATACCGAGAAGGACCATTACTTCTTTCTCTATATATCCACAACTCGCGCGCGTATAAACACGGTGAATACTACTCACAGAGCTCTGCGGTACAAGACTTTTTCGTTCAATTATGAAGGGGTTGTGGTGCCAATTGTGGCACTGTTGATATGGATGATACGCACCCAAGACGATGGACGGAATTTGGCGAATTGAACCGGCTCGGTATGTCTCGGATTCTATCAAAGCATCGTCAATTTTAGCCAGTCCTAGGGATGTTTATCATCATTGTTTTGTTTCAGTGAATGTAACTCACAAAGAAACTTTGGTGCCCCACAGTTTAAACCCTACAAGACCTGAACTTCTATTCAAATCCACTGCACAATGAGTGGCACTGTCGATCTTTCTCTCGACTCTTTCAAAGCATTCCAAACCGATTAGTCTCAACTGGATTGCTCTTCCTAGTAACATGTCACACAAGGACGTTTTCTATATTACAGTATCCCTTAGCGAGTACTATACTAAGCCCGGGACATCACAGCCAGTTGCCGCCAGCAAAATATACACCCAAAAAATAATGACAGAGGCTGACTGTGTCCTGCCTCTTTAAGTATGATAGAGTCTTCTCGGATTTACTAAAAAAAAATACAGGAAATTATGGTGTGGGAAAAATATTCCTGTGAAGCAAACGAATCCGAATACATTATTTCACAAGCACAGCCATAATCACCACTACATACGATCATCTTGCACGAATCAACGTCTCCAAATTTCTTGCATGAAATTTTGACTTCAAACGCCGAAAAATAGTGACAATCCAACATAAATGAGAAGCGGAAAAGATCAAACCGGACGTGTTTCTCAAAATAAAACAATAGGATTCCGTGCTGGTTAAACAAAAGAAATCTTCTGTGGCATACACACCCACCGAGGTACGGCAATTATGCATGATCTGGGGTGGGAAATACCATCAGGGGCTGGGTAACCGTGAGAGCAACAGCATCAATAATTGAAAGTGTAAATGGGATGTCCAGGCTACGCCAGTAACTACAGGGGGTTCTGGTCAGCCATCCTAACGGTGTTCTAAACTCCAGGCTGCATCCCTTCCATTCCGTCTCACATTATACCTCTACCCAGTCGTCGTACGGGAAAAGCCGGTATGTGCTCATCTAGGACAATTTCCCTCTTTGACATCATTTCATAGAATGGAATTTTAGTAAATATGCTTTGTCTTTCTATCTGGTTCATAACTGGTCGTCTAACAGCAAGAGTGGGCCATCCCACATTGGCTTTGTTCTAAGAAAATGAAGGTTGAACATTCCCTACTGAAGAGTTTAGTGACTTGTAATAGCAAAGATTTCGTGTTGTAAATCTCCGCCAACCAAGGACAGGAGTACAACAGATACCTTTCGCACGACTGAGTCAATGTCTATTGATAGAACCAATTATCTGGAAAACAGCAAAAATGTTGGATGGCCCACACTCTTGCCCTACGGTGAACAATTTTACATGACCAAGACTTTCCTATGGACATCACAGGATGGAATTTGAACGAAAGAATAACACGGGGCTCAACACGGTTTATTTTTTTTTTTGGTTCTGTTTTTTTCTTTTTCGTCTGTTGTAAAATTGTGTCTTTGGCACATGCGGTCTTTTCTCATACGATGGCACTACCTCTCCCACGTCTCTTCAGCTGTATCGTATCGGACTTCCTGTCGGGTTATCCAAAGTTCATGCACTTAAAATCATTTCACATTAATGAAGCATTCACACTGGCAAAGGTCAGACCCACACTGGGCACCGATGAGGTTTAAACATCTATATTATTGTCTCCCAAATATTCCAACATCACGCTAAAGTTAGTTTAATAACTTTCATAATTATGTTTTTATGGCGTTTGCACACGTTTATATGTCGTGTGTACCATGATGAATCATATAGTTCGATTACTCATTCCCACTAATATTAAAACCTCCCGCTGTTTTCGTGATTACTCTCAGGCACATGGTTACATCGAATGTAGTGGTACATGAATCCATCTAACACTAGACTGAAATAGAAGGACTGTCCCTCCTACGTACTCAGCATTTACATGCGACTAAACAGATTACGAGATTGTAACGTTTAATTTTCCTGTGCGGCGTCTGAAATTCTGTTGGCAGCACGCCATGCAAACCCCAAAATTGTCCATGTCCATGGCCTTCTACTCCATTACCAGAAGCTTTTAATGAGACAAATAGCTAGGACGGTATTTCAGGGACTTGGGAATGTCGTGCTGTATCCCATAACGATATAATTCTGATCACACAAAGTCCAGATATGCAATAATTGTGACCCTTCCATACTTTCTCCGGTCAGTTTGGAAATATTGCTATGAAAAAAAACAACAAAAAAAACAAGTGAAATCATTTACGTGATTCATTTCTCAACTACTGAGTGTCGAAGTGCAGCCAAAATACTGCATATCAGTTAAAGACTATTCATCACTCCTTTTAAAATAAGTGATAATTCATTTACTTCAACGTCACACAAAAATGTTTTTAAGGCAGAAAACAATTCATTTTTTTTTTCCATTTTGAC
This sequence comes from Onchidella celtica, assembly GCA_963931925.1. Lineage (NCBI taxonomy): Eukaryota > Metazoa > Mollusca > Gastropoda > Systellommatophora > Onchidiidae > Onchidella > Onchidella celtica. Next base: position 53,899,134 of record OZ007572.1, on the reverse strand, counting down.
TCTTTGTGCGCGCGCCAATCACCGATATATCGGTTCTCCCGTTGGTCACGTTTGTGCCAGTCACCGATATATCGATACACAAGAACGATGGGCTGTTTTGTTTAGGTAAAAAAGAAAGAAAGTCAACTTTCTCTGATTAGATGTTGCCGTAGTTAATTCATCTGCCCCCTGTTTTCTTCCTGTATCGACAAACGTGGAACAATTCATGGCACACGAAGAGATAAATTCAAAATAGTGAACATTATTGTAAGTAATAAAAATGAGTCAAGCTATGTAATGCTGACAGCTTCATAAAATAAAAGCCAAAGAAACAGTCAGTATGGTTACTTTTCTGTGTGTTGATGTCTTTCTTTCTGGAGGATTTGTGCCCTTAGCATCTGCACCTCTGTTTTTCTTGTTGTGGTTGTTGTTTCTACGATTCTCAGCTTCCTTAGCCCTCAAAACAGCCCCTTAACGTGGTCAGGTTGCGACATTTTTATCACCGTCCTGGCCTTCTTTTCATTCTGCTTGCTTTTCTGTGTCTTTGCTACATGCTACAATTCTGGAGGACTTTGGAATGCAGGTACGCCTAAACCTACAGGATAAATAAGCTCCAACTATCTTGATCTTCCGTAAAACAGGTGTCCATACACATTGAAACTCCATCAGAACATAGCTTAGAAACGAGCGTTTACTCTGATCTTTTTCCCGAACTTGCAGTATCTTAAGCTTAAATTAACTATTTGTGTCTACCAGTCTTATCTGTGTCAGATATTGAGATAAAACGTACAGCCACCCGCAGTGTTCTATCTCATTTGATTTCAACAAACAGCATGACATCAATGAAGGATGGGGAGCTGAAACTGCGCAGTGGACATTTAACTATCCTCAACTGCGTAATATTAAGAAGGACTGAATGTTTGAATATTTCGTGAATGAAAGTTGATGCAAATTGCCACACTATCCAATCGTTTTTTGTTTCATCATTTCAAAATCAGAAACCCTGCACACTTCAGCGTTGTTGTTGCTGTTGTTTTTTGAAGGAAAGTAATTAGGAAATACACGGGGGATTCCTTAAACCGCAGGCACAACATGTTCCCACAATATTACAGAAACGGTATCACGTTACAGACTTGAAATAATTGGCCTGCAGATGTAATGAGCAGATATAAAGAAATAAAAAAAAAGAACTGTACCTCAACCATAATTACATTTTCACACCTGTGAACAATACCGCGATCGTGCATATTGATATTACGTTCAGTATGGTGCAGCCTAAAGCCATGATTGACCAGGTATATCAACATTTTATGAACACCAGTAAAAAAAAAAAAGAAATGTATCCAGTAATAATGACCACTGTGTGTCCATGCGAAATGAGCACCGCTCCTGAACACAAATTCATTATGTCACAGCGAGTCTTCAGCTGGTGCGCAAATCATCCCTACCACAAGTGTGCTAACACGTCGATAGGCAAATGTCCCTGTCCTTGCACGAGTCGTCAATATTATGTACCAATTTAAATCGATAGGATGAACATGAGTAACCTGCCTTGGGTCTAGGTAAATGTTTGTTCAGGTTCACTGCACGCTAGGACAAGACACACACACACACACTGGTAAATATTAGCAAAGATCAGAGAAATTCATATTTTCATTTTTTGCCCTAATTTTTTACCAACATAAAATTTTTGACCGAGAAAACTGTTTTTGTTTTTTTTTTTCATTACTTTGGTCATCAATAATGTAAGCAAACGTCTCCTTCTCATGTACTCGTATCGTATGTAAATGGGAGTAGGCATGTCCATTAACGATTCTATAAACCGTTTCGCCAAGAATACATTTAATTCTGAACTATTCAGGACATCAAGATACGCGGCCCATATTGCGCTGATAAACGGTTCAAACAAGAATAAATCTCAGCCGACAGCGTCGTGAGTGGGATTAAACACCACCTCATTTCACAACAAAATTCTTTTCTCGGTCCAATAACCTAGACTTTATGTCCAAAATGGACGTAAAAACCAATGTTTTCTGGCTTTTCAGCTGAATCATATTGAAATGATACCCCGTGTTCTCAAGGTTATTCCATAGAGCACAGTGACTTCCTGGATGACCAAACTGCAAAATATGTCACTACTCCTCTCCCCCTCCCCGTGAAGCATCGATTTGTACAAACATGATAAACTTCAATGTCCAGTTCAATACAGATGTTGACGTATATTTGAAAACTTTTAGTCGGAAAATTCAATTTCTGGGTCAATCATCTTGTTTACATATCGTGAAAGAGACAGAGCTTTGCCACGGTTATGAACAGACATCTCTGAAAGCTACAGTACAAACACACCATTCTACTGCTTTCACCTTGAACTCTGCACAAGTTTCACCAAAACAAACATTAACGCCATATACCAAGGCCGATACTATGCACGTTTTTCTTTTTTTTTGGTGTGTTTTGTTTTCTTCAACTGTGCACAGAGCATAGTAACTAATCTGCCTGTTTAGGAGATTGAACTGATACAGACTGAAATAAGAAAAAAAAACAACTAACATCATGGCAGTCGTTCTCTGATTTTTTACCGCAACTATGCCATCTTTGCTGCATGAAAATACCGGCCATTGCATCCACAGAACAAATCACTGAAGTACCATCTGAAGTTTCACTAAACAGTAAGTTGCCACCAAGTTGTACAGGACAGTAAAACCCAACCTGAACGCTCACTAAATAGCCCGTTGCCACGCCATTTGAACTTTGACTAACCAGCTAAATGTTCCTGATTCACTAAAGTTGTAGAGGACAGTAAAACATCATGTGAACGTCCACTAACCAGCCAAGTGCTGCTGAACTACTGAAGTTGCGTAGGACAGCAAAGCACAAGCCGAGCGTTCACTAAACAGCCCGTTGCTCTGGGGTACTGAAGTTGTACTGGAAAGTAAAACTCTATCTGAACGCTCTCTAACCAAGCCAATAGCTCCTGAGTTACAGAAATTGTATAGGACAACAACACACTATCCGAACATTCACTAGACAGCCCGTTGCTCCGGGCTACTGAAGTTGTACAGGACAATGTGAAAATATCATCTGAACATACACTACGCAGTCAACTGTTCCGAACTTAAAGAATCTATTGTCAACATAAAGTTTTTATCCATTAGGGTATAAATATTTAGTATACTTCAAAAGGAACTGTTACTACATAGCTCGCCAACTGTTACAAGCTCTCACTCTATTAGAAATTAATGAAGTTTTATAATGAACTGTCCCACTCTCTTGAAATAAAGTTATTCACCAGTCCCTGAACGAGGGATAAAAGGCGATAATATATGCAGTAGAAACATTAATGACGATTAACTGGCCTTATTTCTCACGCAATAATTATAGGCCTACAAAAAAATCCAAACATGCACGAACTAATTCAGACATCTCCTAGACACGCCATTACATTTTCTTACTGACTTAACACAGAGACGCCCACAGTATCTTCTACTCTGAGCCCACGCTCAGTTGAATGTTGACGTCACCGCACTGGGTTTCAGTAACATCCAATTAGTTGGCCTGTGCCAGAGGTCGTACTGACACCAGAGGGTATGTATGTATAGAGAAGTTTCACTATTGGTCGATTTGCACTGCGAGATACGGGAGGCTCTGCGAAACCACTGTTAGCAGGGAGCGGAAAGTAGGTCGCTGCGGTAAACAATACCCGTTTGTGCTTTTCCACGGGGCGTAAGAGCTTACAGACGACTCTAAATAGTTCCAAAAATATGAACAAACCACACTAAACAGATATTGACACTATCTTCGGTGAAGTCGGTCTTTTTCAATTCTTCAATTTCTTATTTACCGCAGCGACCTAGTTTCGCGATTTGGGGGAAGTGAGATCTCTCTATACCTACTATACTCTCTGTTGAAACTCAATATCGTAACGTCACGATCCAATCGGTCGGCTGATCAAAATCGCTGGGGAGCGCCCCTTGGCTGAATGAGTCATTCAATATCAGCCCTGAATTTGTGCGCACCATATGTTGCTATATCATTACATACATGATCCGCAAATCCTACATGCTGTAACAGTTTCTGCAAAACTGGATTACACCAATAAATGTAAAACTGGAGTTATACAAGCGGGGGGTGCCCAGCCAGGAGCAGGGAAATCCTTTTTGTTGTTGTTGTTGTTGTTGCTGCTGCTGCTGCTGCCACTGCCGCTACTGTTGCTGCTGCACATTTAAACAATCTGTCATCTGTCCAAGTATATGATATTGAAACCCTCCGTGGGCTGATGCCGAATCAGAATGTAAACTAATAAAAACTTCAACATGATATAACGTCCTGACTCTTTTATGTTTCTGGGAGACAAAAAAAAAAAAGGGCGGACAAATTCTCGATCACCTTAAAGACTTCAGTTCCCAGCTTAGATCCAAATTAACATGAAGTTTTAATTAACAATGTAAACGACTTTCACTTCACTCAAAGGGCCTTCGTTTTCAGCGCAGAGGTTCACTGTCCCCCAGGGCCCACCTGACAAGATAATATATTATGTCCTGGGATAAACCCACAATGCACGTATGTGCAGAAAATCAATATTCAACCATCCCCCTTACCCAGCCTAAACTATCTACCTAGTAAAACATCCGCTGGTATGGTAAACGTGATGTGTTGAATTAATTATTGACTTTTTTTTTTTTTCATGACCAAGGCTTTGCGTGACTATGAACTAGTGATGAAGAGAAAAAAAAGTTCTGAAAATAAACATTATAAATTAATGCTGGACAAATTTAGTATCTCAGAATGGACCGTTTTTATCTCAGGACAGCGATGATTGTGAAAATCCATATTTCCAAGGTCGTATGGTAAACGATCGTAATTCGCTTTGAACTTTTTTTTTTTTTTTTTCAGTAGAAGCAGAAAAACCTTCTTATTCCAGACCTAATAACTGTGGTAAGTATGAAAAGAAAAAAACAACAACAGCAGTGTTTAACCCATAGTTTTCATAAGTTAACCCCTAACTTGTAATACAACCCGCCAGGTGTCAAGGCCTTCAAGTATGCCTAATATGTCAATTTTTTAAAGGTCGAGTTACGATAGTTTACCATGCCGCCCTTTTGTAATTTACGGGTTCTGACGATAGGACACCATTGTATTGATTACTTCATAGATGTGGTTAAATATAAATCGCTTTATAAAAGTAATCTCATCTTTCAATTCGCAAAGACCTGCTGATTTCCCACACATGTGCGTGTGTTGAATACAAGAGTGGTCCAGCTCTACTTTTGTTGGACACTAAGTAACCTTAAGTACAGAATCTTTTATCATCACACTATAAAGGAAGTGAGGCCCCCAATGTCATCATGGAAGGCTTTTTAACCACTGAGCCTTGAAAAGTTAAATTCTACAAAACATATATCATATTACCCATAAAAAGACGTATAGGTGGACGTGTGCACATTTTGAAAGGTCTTGAAGTTTGCTATATTTTTAATACTTTCGTTGATTTTGAGCCACAACTCAGTTGAACCAAAGATAACAGATATAAAAAATCGTGCCCACAGTTTCAATAAAAGAGGAAATAAAAAGGTGAAATTGAATTTTTTCGAACAATAATGAAAGTGATTACTCTTTTATTGAAGAGTACAGGTATGATCAAGATGTCTTCTCGTTTTAAAGACTGGAAACAGAGAGAGAGAGAGAGAGAGAGAGAGAGAGAGAGAGAGAGAGAGAGAGAGAGAGAGAGAGAGAGAGAGAGAGAGAGAGAGAGAGAGAGAGAGAGAGCGATGAGAGAGGAGAGAGAGAGAGAAGAGAGAGACAGAGAGAGAGATAGAGACAGAGAGAAGACAGAGAGAGAGAGAGAGAGAAACTACAAGCGCGCAGCTGCCATGGAAGAGAACCTTCGCCAAAAGTAAGCTCTTTCTGAACACAACATGAAAATCAGAGGTGCTCAATGTCTCATTCACCATCTACCCTGTCCCCCTTGTACTTTGATAAATAATAAAATGTTAGTGGTCAGTGATGTGTGGATTGATTCTAGGGGCAATTTACGAATATTATCATGAAATCTCTGCTTTCCGTAACTCTCCTTTATTAGCACCAAAAAAAAAAAAAAAAGTTCTCATCTCTCATATTGGCAAAGGAGGAACTGAAGCTGTTTAGAAACTAATACAATTCAAGGCAGTAATAATATTACAATCACAATGTACGTCAAAACACAAACACTGCCGGATCTTTACTGTCTGTCGCCGACTACTGGACAAACTGGAGATAAATTACTCTGATACGCCGTTTATCCGTGCTAACAACACATGCAGTCATGGAAGGGGGTGAAGGTATTGGCTCGTTATCTGGTTCCTCGGATCAATCAGACAAAACAATTCATTTCTTTACCTGATCAACCCGCTAGTGTGCGACAAATTCAGCAGGTAGAGACACGCATGAATCTAGTCATAGACAAGAAACCTCAGCAATAAAGAGATTAAAAATAAAACTTTTTCTAGTTGGATAATGAGCCGTGAGCGTCCTGTCGCTGACAATTTAGTTCACAGGAGACAACAACTGTACATTTTAAAGACAAGGGAGCTATCACGCCTTTTTCCAAATTTCAGATTTCACCTTATACCTCAAAATACCGGCGTTGTCATACCTTTGTGAGAAGGTTCGTTTCCAATCCACATTTTTAAGCATCGTGGTTTATCCGTCAGAAAATAATTGTCTCAAAAACGGTTTTTGTTTTTTTAAGCTAACCAACGACCAATCAAACGCCTGCTCACTTTAGATTTACAAAGTTGAGGGGACATAACCTGCCCTGCAAAAGGTTGATCTACATTGATCATTCATCTACTTTAAGACATAAAGTTAATGTGAACAAGCACAATTTTACAATTTTATCTCCAGATAGTTCACTTTCACATTACTAGGTGCAGTCGACAGAAAAATATAGACCTAGAAGAATGATACTTTTGATTGTCTCAACAGAGGCATTTCATCTGAACGGTGAGGTGTTTTTCATCTTAAAGCCACTTGACCCACTGAAGAAACAAGCTGTCTCCTTTTCTCTACGACACTCCAGCGACTATATCGCAAAGTGATTGGGGACTCAAGGACTCCCTGAATTGGGCAGCATCAGCTTTGATAACCGAAAACGAAAATGTTTTGTCTTTTACTTCTGCTACATCAGTTATAGTACTTGTAACCCACACACTCTCCTTCCTCATACTTGTATAATATCAACTGGTAAAGTTTTTATAACTCCAAAATATACTTGGTTCCGTAGAAAGAAGAAGATGGTGTTTTTGCGTATTCGAACTCAACTGCATCTTTTCTGTCAAGTGGAACATCATTCATGCAGCTATTGTGAAAATAGAGTTTGTTGCCAAAAGAATAAAAGAAAAAAAGAAAATTTCTCAGGTTCAGCGAGTTAAGGATTGAATCAGATGTATCATGTTTCGTTAGTTTTTAGCATGTCGTAATTCGACTGCAACTATACAACTGAAACCAGAATTAAGATCAGATCTCACGGTAAAGATTTAGGGTTGAACTGAACTGTCTTTGTAGTCGAAACTTTACGAACTACACTGCTACCAACCAACCCAGACTTTGAAAACACTCTATAACGTGGAACAAACCAACTCAACCAAACCTACAAATTTTATGTCATGGCAACAAGTCGAAGGGCACATGCCCAGAAGACTGCTGGATCGGAAAAAGTAAATAAGTAAGTAGTCGAAACTGAATACTGCAGCATTTCAGCCGTTGCCTCGTTGGTTTTGTTTGCAAGATCTTGTTCTTAGGAATTTTCAACATCCTTTATTCGCACGAACTTAAAAATGCATAGGAAATTTATAGCATAGATACCTTTCCATCGTTATACCCGAGCCAGCCCTCGTGACTTTTTAGCGAGAGAACACAGATACGATGAGATACCACGTAGAAAAGTAAAATGCTATTGCGACACTCGATTGAACGAGTTATGAAGCACTAAACGTGCCAAGACACCACCCCTCAACCCGTCCCTTCAGAGGAAGGAAAAGTTATACCACCCGGCGCCTATTAAAATTCTAAGATACGAGAGAAATGGCGCCCAGCTACACCCCCTACCCTCCCCTCAAAACCATTGTTGTGTAAACTCTCTACGCAATTTCCCCCCGCGCGTGTGACGAGGCGTTAATGGCTATTCCATTCAACTTTAAGTGTGGTTCCTCTCCACGCCAGACGGACGGTAAATGCGGGAATAACATCTTGGAAAGTGTTAAAACATTGCCTGGTTCCATGTCGGAATGGGCCACTTGGCGCACGCACACTATGGGAAGACGTCATGAAAGGACGATACTTTTTTATTTGTTGTGGGTTTTTTTTCGTCCCCGGCAAACAGAACTCTAAAGCCTACACAACTTTCCAAATTCAATTTCTCAAGTAATTAGTAAATGGATCAAATAATTTATACACATTTCGCTACAAGGAGAATTTATTTTCGATCTATCCTCTGATGTATAATAGACCTGGCCTTGACCAAGTGCTTAGGGCCAATCATTTATTTCATTTTAAAATTTATTCACCAATATTTCTTTTTTTTTTTTTTTTTTGAGTTAACCAAATTCTATGTGCTAATGTCTCGGTCTATGGACTATGTCTTTGCTTGTATACATTGCTTGTTTCGACAGTAGGCCAATCGACCCAGCCTATATGCATAATTATTTCGAAACAATAAGGCAACACGACTTTACATAAAGGACTATTTCTGGGGGAAAATATCAGTCTGTGCTCTTGCTAAAAGGTCTAGGACTGGCCCAGATCGATTAAAACGTATTTAAGTTATAAATTTTGTATACATTTTCAGATTCGTGTGAACAAAGGACGTTAAATATTTCTATTAACAAGACCTTGCACATAAACAATGAGACAGCATTATGAAATATTGCAGTATTCAGTGCAGACTACACTTTAATACTCGAGTATTGACATTCACAGGAACATGCAAAACGTTGTTATCACAGCTTGTCACAGCTTGAGGTCTAATAATAAGAATATCAGAGATAAGAACTTTTTGTATGAACATTATGCTGGAAATAGATTGTTCCTTTATCACTGATATCAGCACATATTATTTCACAAACTGACACTATTCCGCCGGTAGGAAAAGGACTTGAAGCACAGAATGAATTATATCCTCATTCACTTGTTCTGGACAGGTGACTGCCCCGTCGGCCGCCACAAATGACAACACCAAATTCAACACGTCACATATTTTGTTTCTCCAACACACTTTACAACTGCACACCTGTCTTGCACAAAGCACATTCCCTTTTCCCTCAAGTGAGGTTTGAAAAAGAAAGATAGAAAATAAAAATTCGAAACTTGCCATAAATCACAATATAAGAGCCGTGTTCGTAATTACCTCCAGGTTCTCTAATCCCGTGCCAGGCGTGATTTTGTTTGTAAAAATGTATTGAAAAGATACACGTAAACATGCAGATACGAAACGTTATAGATGACGCGCTTCGAGTTTTGGCTACGGAGACAGAGCAGAGAGAGGGTTTGGGGGAGGCGGGGGGGGGGGGGGGGAGAGACTCGTAAAACATCATCATAAACAAGGTTTGGAGTTGTGTTGTATGTGTGTGTGTGTATGTTGGGGGGAGGGGGGATGCTCCTTGAATGTATTGAAAAGATACGCGTTAACATATTAAAACAGCAATAAGAATGATGTGGGTTGAAGTTGGGTTTAGAGACAGGTCTGAAGGGCAGAAATAGGGGTGGGGAGGGAGACTCGTACACGTGAGGTACCACCAGACTGGGTTGAATAAGAAAGGGGGGAGGGGGGAGGTTGGGGGGGGGGGAACTAATCCTATGTTCCTAAAGTGTATTGAAAAACTGATAAAATACGGTAGTAGAAAGCATTGATACATGATGCTCCGAAGTTCGGCTTTGAAAACAGTTCAAGTGAGTACAAAGTAGCTCAGGCTCGTAATCAGTACTGACCCAAAACTTGGGGGGCGCGGAGGGGAGGTGGGGGCAGTAAGAAACCACCAGCCCGAGGACAACAAACGTTAATAGCCTGATTCCATACAGTTTTCGGGCATGAAACAATATTCAACATAATTTTCTGTCCACACGGCAATACTAATTTATAGCAACCATGATTTTGGTTTCACTTCTATTTACTCTGCAGAGCTCATAGAATGGTCCACTTAGGGTGTATGGAACCTTTGGCCGTAGTCTTTGCGCCCATCTGCCGAAACCGACCAGTTCGATGGTGAGGTCAAGACATTTAATAATTTTATTTAGGTCTCTCGTGGAACGAAATGTCATTATGTCGCCATCTCTCGCTGAAAGTAAATGTGACGTCATCATAATTATCTCCCTGAAACAAAATTGTCATAACATAAACACAAGTCGTTGAACCTAAATATCGTGACGGCATCATCTCTCACTGAACCTAAATGTCGCGACGTCATCATTTTTTGTTGAAACTATTATGTCGTGACGTCACTTTCCAACTAGCCGGCCGATCACAATCCGTTGGAGCACAGCCAGGCTCAGCCAACTTCTTTTACTCTCCTGGAGGCAGGGGAGGGGGAGGGGGGTGAACCGAGGGAGGGGTTTGTGAAGCAGGAGTTTGAGTTTGAGTTTGGAGAAACCACGTCGACACTGTGTAAGAAACGAGCAAGACGACAGATAGAATACACCAGAATGATAGAGCAGAAAGGGACCCTCCCAGAAGCGCCCTCCAACCATCCAGCGTCGTCGCTCCTAGGAGGGTCTGGAAAGGCAGAAAAAAAAAAGGCAGAGAGAAGAGCGGAGAGACGGTGGAATGACTGCAGCAGCAACATTTGTAAAAAAAAGTGTTGGTTGGTCAACATCTGGCCAAGGTTGTAGTGAGACGTCCACAAACTAAAAGCCACATGTTCCTGATGGCCTGTTTCCCCTTCTCCTTCAATCCAATGAATGTCTCCCACGCCTCCTCATCAGACACAAGACAAACAAATGAACAGTTCTCTTTCAGGAGTGAAACAGACAAAGGCTGGTGTAAGTGCCCAGACTGGTGGCTCGCCATCCATATATTTTTCTTCACACTAGCACAACAGGCATTGCTTACATCGCCGTGCAGTGGTCTGTTTCACCTCTTAAATGTCGCTGTTTCTTGTATTCTGTAAGACGTGGGACTTTGAGAATATCTCAGCAGTCAGAATTCCGGAATAGTCTACAGTTACACTCTTTGTCTTTTTTATTAGTAGCCTTTTTCCTCTTTCTCTCTCCTCCCTCTTTATCACGGGGGTCAGTTTTGTCCCTTCCCTGTCCGAAATGGTGGTCAATACCAAAGAGGGCTGCTGTTAAGGGAGCGTAGTGTTTTACATAAAAAGTTATGGCTGAACAGTGAACACAACTTACTTTTTTTCTCTATTTGGCTCTGTAATTAGGCTACGCGCCCCTAACAAAAACCAATATGAAAAGGGCCTGTGCTAGGGGACCGTGGTATCTCACATAGTAAGCTACATCTGGCCAGCGAATACAACACAGTATTTTTTTCTATTCGGCTTTGTAATAAGTCTACGGTTCTTTCGCAATCTATGACAGAAATGTAGATCAGTTTGTGCAAATACTTTATCTGAATAACAACAACAAACTGATTTCTTTCGGATTTAAAAAACGAAAACTATCTTTACGAGATCCATATTGACAAGCCAGTTTTACTGGCAACTGGCTATAGTTCACTGGCGTACAGAATGTAACTTGCACAGTTCAAAAGCATGTGACAAACGTAATTATGATTCTTTATGGGTGCACGAAATGTTAATCTTCCAAGACATGAGATTGCATAATAATTGAATGCCTGAACTACCCCCCTCCCCCACTCATTAGAGATATAGGGGAGAAAAAGAGACAGCGAAAGAGAGAGAGAGAGAGAGGCAGAGAGAGAGAGAGCTGATTTGTAAGGTAGAGTGAGAGAGGAAATCACACCTCCTCCGCGAGGTCACAAAGTCAGGTGACGGAAGGTTTGTTGACTGTAAACAAAAGCCATGCGTTGACGGCCACAATTCTGTCACAGGTAAATACCAGCAACAAATTGATCAAGAAGGTTTCTTCTATTACGTCATAAAGCAAGGACTCAGTTGTTGTTGTTGTGATCCGCATGCGCGTGTGTGTATGTATGAAGGCGGACTGACATATTGAGTTGTATTAAAACCTCTGGTACAAAGATGCTGTCTAGAAGAGATGCCGAGACAAATGAAAATGTGGTTTGCTTTTGAACGTGTAATCTAGTGCTAGTTCCATCATTCTTATCTGCCACTGTACAATCGCTCTAGCGATTATTGTGTGGTTAATGTATGACTAACAATGGCGTGCAGAGGTTTGGTGGAACTCTATCATGCCAGGGGCCAAATTCTTGAATGTATGCCCCAAGATTAATAGGGCCTAGACACTCTTTGAACACATGCCCTCTGAAATGGATGCCCGGGGCCGCTGGCCCCTCTGCCCCACTTACTGCACGTCACTGATGACCAATATAGTGTTATAATCAGGCTACAGTCTAACAAATAAAAAGACAATCAGTCCCACAACGTTTGGTGTGAACCATGACCCGATGTAAAGTTTAAAATCAATCCAATAGACAGTTTTCCAAGAAAATTTATGTTGATTTAGCTCATTCCAAGACGGACGCGCTATACACCCTGTAATTCATGAGTATGAAAACTCCGATACTGATGGTGCAGGGGAGATGATATGTACAGGGATCTTTTTCCTTCTTGTCCACTTTTTTCTGATTAGGAAAAAAAATAATTTATCACATTTTTACTTTCGTTTTCTGAACATTTACAATTGTGAAATTTAAACTGTAGAATCGAAAGAATAAACTGCAATCACAGAGTTATTTAATTCTTCTTGTATCATAAAACAATGAAATGATTGGAATGCTGTGATGTTTATGAATCACGCGAGACTGACATTGATACAGTAACGATTTCTGCAAGAATGCAGTACAGAATAATGATAAGATCGGCTCTATTCTTTCCTGCTACGGGAAAAACTCGCATAAGCCAAAAAAGATGCCAAATTCACTTTAACATCATCTGCAAAAGGAAATATTCCCTACCATTCCAACTTGATTATAATTTGGTACAACTAATAGTTTCTTCCCGACTTTTCACAAAATGGGCATTGAACGAAGAGTAAAGCGGTATGTAATACAAACTTGTGACTTTACTTCACGTTTGTTCTGTCGCCATTGTCTAAAAAAAAACATGCACACTTTGACATTTGTTTAAAATCCTTAGTTGGGACTTTTCAAGCTGCTTCACAGTTCCGATTTATTCTAAATCCTTATCATAATAGTAAAGCCGCAAATGCTCAGCGTCGGAGTTCCCAGTTGTGCAAAAAGCCGGAGTTGGAACAAACATGTACTCAAGTCGGGAACATAAATTATCTTCTTTGCTTCTCCTGTAAATATTTTGTTTTTGGTGATACCGTCTTTTTCCATACCATGGTAATGTTCTCCAGTGGGCGACCTGCCAAAACGATCAACAGGGAACAACTTGTGGCAGTTAAAAATCCATCGATGTCTTCCAACAGTGCGCACAATAATAATTATGCTAGTTGTTTATCTGATGACATTTAAACTCAATGGACGCGGATTGTAGTTTGACTTTGTTTTGCACTAATGCGCAGGTCGTCATAAAAATGTTTGATTTCGAGGGTATGTGTAGGCTCAGGACTGAAAATAGACTGAGCTACTTTGACAACAAGATGGTGAAGGCTGCGAAGGGGAAGCGAAGACATGTAAGTATTTTAGTATCAATGCTGGGTGTGCACGTCTGAGATCGAAACAAAATAAATGAGTTAACTAAATCGACATGACTGATATGCTGACCAGTAGGCACACAGTCACACATGTCGACAGGGGAACTAATGGATAGATAGACAGACAAACAGACAGACAGTCGGACACGCAATAAGACAGACAAACGGACAGTCTATAGACAGTTGGGAGATGGACGGACAGACAAACAGACAAACAAGCCCACAGACGACAGACAAACAGGCAGACAGATAGACAGACAGACAGACAGACAGATAGATAGACAGATAGATAGATAGGCAGGCAGGCAGACCCACAGACAGACAGATGGACAGGCAAACAGACAGATAGATAGATAGATAGATAGATAGATAGATAGATAGATAGATAGATAGATAGATAGATAGATAGATAGATAGATAGATAGATAGATAGATAGATAGATAGATAGATAGATAGATAGATAGATAGATAGATAGATAGATAGATAGACACATAGATAGATAGACACATAGATAGATAGACAGAGCAATGTACGCAATAATAATCTTTGTAACAGTTAAGACAATAAACATATTAATATCCACCGCCTACCACCTCTGGCACAAGATCAAATAACAATGATACCACATCGCAACATTATCAGCACGTCTGGAAATACAAAAACAAACACGAAAAAAACCTCTCCCTCTATAATCAGTTTTGAGCTGCAAGAAATCTATGACATGTGATATTCAGAATCTTGACATTGATTGAGCGCATCTTTACAGTTAATCTGACATGAAGTGAGTATTGGCTGAGCAATGTTCCTTCACAATCCTAAATATTCGTAGTTCTCAGCCAATATTTTCACGTTTTCGCTGCGTCGGTGCCCATTTCCCCTTGAGACAATGCCTTGGTATCGCTTTAAGCACGGAAGACACCGAGCACAAGCCAGGATTATTCTTTTATTTAAATAATCATTTATCACTCACCGTCATGGCAAAGAAATCATGACCAACCTCTGTATGTAAAGGGTGTTCCCTGAGTCTGTATCCACAGGCATTTTTCCTAACCTGAAATTATCTATTTCATGTTAAATTTCAGGTTCTTTCTGGAGTTAGAATAAATCGGAACCGTGAAACAGCCTCAATAAGTGCCACAATGCATTCTAAGCAAGTGTAAAGTTTGCATTAATTTTGTTATACCTTTTCTACATACTAAAAGATTTTCCAGTTTTTGTTGTTGTTGTCTTCCAGAGACTGGAGATACGTAGATTGAATAAATTTTTAATTTTTGCCTAAGGATCCATACCTCTCGTGTACCCTGTTGTAACAGCTATTTAGGAAGTCAGAGGGAGGGTTGAATGTCTCTCGGCGGAAATAATTAGTATGGTTGGCCGGGCAGATAATAATCTCCCTCTCTTTTTTTTTCTCTTTGTTTTTTTTTTTTTAATGCAGTCAAGCTTCACTCTGGTATCAGAAGAGCGCCTGTATATAAGCGGACGAACTCTCATTCTCTGAATACAATTGTCGGTCATTTCAATTTTTAAAACAAAAATTACAAGAAATACATAAAATTCACCTTTCATTCTGTTTATCCCTACAGGTCTGAGATAGAAAAAATGTATTTTTTCTTCTCTTGTTTCTATTTTCTGTCTTATTTCCAAATATCTGATCATAGCCCCAATCTGTCTAACGCCATCGGCAAAAGAGACGACCATGGTGGTTCACAACATCTATACTTTCTTCGCTAGCGTACGTGCGTGAGTCAACCCGTGCACGGAACAACCTTCTCGCCTCACGCGTTCAATAAGCCTGATGAAGTAAGACACCGAGTTAATCATCGAACTTCTCTAAGGGTAGCCACACAAAGGTCACCCAATTCGATCACCGAGCCACTAGGCGCTTTAGGTGAGAAGAATTGCACTATATAATTTCAACAACTGCACACAGAGCCCACCTAGATTCGATCCGTTTATATAGTGCAATCGGTGGCCTTTGTGTGGCTACCCTAAGTCAGGGAAGTACCATTATAAGCCTGGTCAAACACAATATCATGCTGGCAGGAAAATGTACGGTACACCAAAGAAATAACGGCAGAAGCTGTCTTGTGTCTGACCCGGCCAAGTATGACAATGTCTTCCCGGATTTACTAATAAATTATAGGACATTATGGTGCGCACTTATTGTCTGCCAGCATCTCTGTTTGTCTGACCGTGCTTAGTTTCATACCTCCCTGAGCAAGTCTTTCTATCCCCCCACGCCCTCCCTGCTTTCTCCTACCTCAGCCCTCTCTTCCTTCTTCGATCGCTCCGTCTCTTCTTCACCCATCTCCCCCCATCCGCCTTTTCTCTAAAACTCTTGCCATTTTGTTGCCTTGTAGTCGCATTGCTTTTTTTTTTTTTTTTGAAATCTAAGCGTATGAACGGAGATGGCGCACACATGCCAGACAAGATGCACATTGCAGAGACGTCATGAAAACAAAGATATTAGAATTGATAGGATAAGACAGCTAGTGCTTTTATCGTGCACATATTCGCACCGCCACCTAACGGCAAACGCGCTGAAGTCATAAAAAGTGCCGTATTTTACAAAGCCAAACAGGGAAAATATTGAATTTTGTTCACTATTCGGCTATCGCTATAGGCCTTGATTGACGACACTTATTGTGGAATTATAACCTCCATCGCTGTGGGAAAACTCTGGCTATTTTTTTCCTTTTTTTTTAGTCACAGCAACACTGTCACTATCTTGCATCATAATTTTACCATTATAAGATCAAGCATTCTTTTCATACTATGCGCCATGGGCCCCGCCCCCGATCAGCGCGCAGATAGTGCGCACTGATTTTTTTTAGTGGTGCGAAGAAGACATTGTCTCATCTTATCGTTTGTAGTATCTTTGGTGAAACTAATACACGAGTGCAATATGACAGAAAGCAGCATGTACGCCCCTAGCCATAGTCAGCAAAGCCTTTTGACACCCCCCCCCCCCACGCAATCCCTTTTATTCTTCCAATCTCTTTCTCTCTTTCCCTGCTCCAGCTCTTCTTCCTCTTCCACCCTTGCTTTCTTTTAGCCAGCAAACGTTTCTTTAAAAAACCAAATTCTCTTTCCTTCCTTCTGTCAATCCCTCCTGCTTTTCATTCTTTTTCACCCCCTCATCTCTTCTCGTTTTCTCATGTTGAGCAAGATGAGTAAAGGTGTCCTCTATCACACCTCAATTACCTCTTAGTCTCACCCTCCCTCACTCCTCATCCACGCCCACCTCCGTTGTCACACTACTGGCTGTCATACCGTCCGTGCCGTTTCTGATTATATCGTCTCACGAGTCATCTACTGGGGAACGTCAGACAGACTAATATAATGTCTGTCACCTCTTTTGATAACATCCTCGACTCACGTTTCTCTCTCTCTATGTCTGTCTGTCTTGTTTCTCTCTCCCCTCTCTCAATCTCTCTTTCTCTGGCTCTCTCTCTAACTTTCCTGTTTTTTCTCTCTCTCTCCCTCTCTATCCCTTCTCTCTCTCTCTCTCTCTTAGTTTTATATCATTGCATGTGTGTTTCTGTGTCACGCGTCTTCCTCTTTTTCTCTTCCATAGACCCCTGTCTCTCTCTTACTCTCTCTGTGTATTTTTACATGTGTTCTCTCTCTCTCTCTCTCTCTCTCTCTCTCTCTCTCTCTCTCTCTCTCTCTCTCTCTCTCTCTCTCTCTCTCTCTCTCTCTCCCTTTGATTCCATTAATGTGCCCTCAAATTCTGCATACTTTATCTTTATGTAAAATAAAAGCAGCTGATGCCTTCATGAATGCAAACTTGGGTCGTTTATTTTATTGATCGACTAGGCAATCTTAACTCCGCTCGCATTTATTCCGTACAAAGTACTTTCTCTAGACGTCTACATAATAAATCGAGTTATCCAAACGTGTGCATTCCGTTTAACCGGAATCGTCCCAAGCGAGATTTTCTGTGTCAGGCAAAATGTTAAGTAGAGTTGTCTTATCGTGGTCAATAGGTCTGAACTACTGCACTGTCTGGGTTGGGTCTGCTGCCTTTCATTATATTTTTCTGAATGATTTATTGGAAATTCTGTCGCCACGGAGTCGCTGTTTGTAGTGGATGTTAGACAGACAGACTCGCAGAGTAAATCTGGAACAGACTTAGGGGTAAGGAGTTGTTCTGATTGCAGTGGGAGTGAATGAGAAAGACAGAGGGGAAAAGAGAGAGGGCCAAGGGCAAAGGAGAGAAAGAGAGAGAGAGAGAGAGAGAGAAAGAGAGAGGGGCGAGGGATGAAAGAAAAACACACACACATTTACCTCCCCACCCACACCACCCCAAGTGAAAATACCAAGGATGAAACAAAGTTACCAAAAAAGGTGCGTACAATAATATACATAACAGAAGTAGCCCCCCCCCCCCCCAAAAAAAAAAGAAACGGTCACAATGCGGTTGTAACACCAAAGTGAACAACACACAACGTACTGCCGGACTGAATTATGCTGATTTATGATGGGAGTTGGTAAGATGTCCGACACTTCATGTCGGCCAAGGTGACATTTAACGGGAAAGGCGTATCCTTAAGGTGGGCGTGAACATGCGTCTTTGTTAGGATTGCAGTCGCGACGCAGTTTTTGAAATCTGGGCGTTTGAATGGGGGTTCACACACATGCAGGACACGGGCACATGGCAGAGTTGACAGGAACATGAAACTAAGACACGACAGCGGGGCGACAGCAAATTGCAAGTGCGGGCCGTGTGATATTTTTTTCCGTACGAGCTTTAGCAAATTCAGGAGCGGGGCAGCAACAGACCCCCAAACACAGGACAGCTCCAACACATCCCAGGGATTTTCGGTGACGTTCAGAGCCATATTTTTATATCAGGCACAGTCCAGAGATTCCAGCACACATGGCAGTGTTCGATAGCACTAGAAATCCCTTAGCCGACGACCTGTGTTTGGGGGTGTTTTGCTGCCCACTCCTGAATTTGCTAAAGCTCGTACAGAAAAAAAAATCACGCGTGCGGGCCTAGACTAAAAGATAATGGGAGTCAGTGTCTTTCATTTGCATGAAGACTGGCAGATAATTTAAAAAAAGATTAAAAAAACAAAAAAACGCTCACGCATTTCATCAATACATTGTTGGCATAAATGTTTTAAGTTTGCGTCATTTCCTTTGCACATGTGAATAAATGGCTTCTTGTGCATGGTTTAAATCAAGCAAAAAAAGTATCAAAAATATTATTATTGTTTTCGTTATAAGTGAAGCCAGCCAGCCAGCAGCCATTCGGACATTCGATGCGTTGGACTGAAGTCAGTTTTGCCCTAAGGAATGACATCGTTTGTGCATAGATCCGCTGGTTACTACATCGCGCCGACATCGGTTATGGTAATCTTACCAATCCTACGGATATCCTATACAAATCTACATCGGATTGACGTAAGAAGCTGGCTGGAAATTTTGTTGCATTTCCACTCTTATCGCCTGTTCTTTGTCGTTGTTACCATACTTATTGTTACCGGGGGGGGGGGGGGGGGTGGGGGGTGGAGAACCACAAACAAGTGTTCATGCCTTGCTAATGATTTTGCAACTCATGATGTAAAAAATGGATAAAAGCACACTGACCTTTGAAAACTTCGTTCCCCCCCCCCCCTCTTTTTTTTTTCACCTCCCCTTAAAAAAAAATTGCCGATGCAGTGCAAGAACTTAGTCTGAGTGGCTGGAAGCTCTGATCGCGCGTCCTGTCCTGATACGACAAACAATTAGACCAGTTCTGCTCTGTGACCCCTGCTAGTCTAATGGATTTTCTTTCTCTTGCGTCTTTCTACAGACAAGGCTGAAATTAAGTTGTCACGGATCCATGTTTGTTTATGGCATCTGAAACATCGGTCATCGTGACATCGCTGCTTTGTAACATTGTTTGATCAACCCTGTGTTTGATTGGTCTGTCGGTTTTCTTTTGTTTCATCCACCCACACAAGTACGCGGATAAATACATACACACAGACAGACACACAAATATACGCATGTTTGCTGGAAATGGGACAGGGCACACGGTACGTATTTGTTCAACAAGTCGGCTCGTCTCCCTCTCTGTCGGAGGAGAGTGAGTGGTTTGCCATGTGCGAACTTGAATGCGTGCGTTCGTGTGAGCGCCTGTGCCAACAATGACAGACCAAGAGAACGGAGGGGGCGGGGGAAGGCAATTAATTGCTAAAACTTGAGTTCCAGCCTTTTACAAAACATCAGGGCTTTTTAGTGGCCCACCCGGCTGGTCCGCGGCTCTGCCCACCCACAGAGACATCCCAACCTGGCATGTTTATTCATCTGTCCCTCAACTTCTGCCAGATTTTCCCGCTTTATGGCCTTGTCCCTGTAACAACTGAATGAAATATTCGTCTTTCTTTCTTACTTTACTGCTCCCCCCCCCTCTCTCTCTCTCTCTCTCTCTTTCTCTCTCTCTCTCTTTATTTCTATTTCTCTTTCCGCCTCTCCCACCCTTCCTTTCTCCAACCCTCTCTCTCTCTCTCTGGCGCCCTCCCAGTCACTCAACCTATCTATCTATCTATCTGTCTGTTTGTCTGTCTATCAACCTATCTATCTATCGATCTATCTGTCTGTCTGTCTGTCTATCTATGCTCGCTCTCTCTTTCTCTCTCTCGCTGGCTTTTTCTCCAATCTCTCTTTCTCTTTCTCCCTCTCCTCCCCTCTCCCTTTCTCTTCCTCTCTCTCTCACACACACATACACACAAACAGGCGCATTTCCTAGGTCTTCTCTGTCATTACCACCTTCCCTCTCTCCACTGCTTTACGCACATAAACACGCACATTCCACAAAAAACCAATACAGCTTTAACCCTCTGATGCTCAGACATACATTCATGGAGCCAATATAACAATTCTGAATCTTACAAAACTAATTCAAAATGGTCAGTCAAATTCAGAAACATGAATATTTATCACGGAAAATTATTTATTTTGCAGATAATCCCAGAAACATTCCAGTTATAGAACATTTGGCTTTGGTGAAGTGTGTCAGATATGGAATGCTGGGCACTAGAGGGTTAAAAGCATCATCTAAAAAATAAAAGAATCCAAACGTCATTAACAACACCGACACAGACCAACAAACATACATGCAAACAAATAGCTTAACAAATCGTACATCCAATTCCTAAACGTATTCCTATCTCTACATCATAAAATTTAACTATTCATGAGCAGGACAATGGCCCATAAAATACTGTAATATTTATAGGAAAAATGAATTTATCCAATCTTTCCCAAGCCATGAAATATTCACAGCTAGTATCCTTTTAACAACCATGAATTTGCGCTGACGCTGCAGAACGACTACACACAGTATCGTCAGACAATCATATTATTGTTATTGACATTAATTCATGCCATCTTGATATATCTTTGATCTTTCCTACCGCAATCAAGTATATTGTTATTAACAGTAATGGATCTGGAGGAGGGGGGGGGGGTGGGTACATCACTCTGCCCCGGGCCGTCTCTTTCTGTCTCGTTTCGTAAAACAAACACATCGACGGTTTTACTTAATTATTATGCCAATATTTTTTAGATAACATCTTCATCTTCTCTCTCTCTCTCTCTCTCTCTCTCTCTCTTATTCAAACTCCAAATCATTCCAAATTCCTTCCTTCTCCTTCTCTCTCTTAACTTTTTCCCATTCCACCCCCCCCCCCCAAACCCAACCCCCTTCGCCCCCCCCTGTCACTCTTGGCTTATTCTGAGTGTCCCCCCCCCCCCACCTACGCCCTTTGCTCCACGAACCGGGAAACGCATAATGTCAATGTGGATAATGAGAAGAAAAAAAACAAACAAAACATCTAAATTTAGTCCCACCAAACTGGACACATTACTGAGACCTCAGACCAGGAATACAGTGCTGCAGTATAACAATCGTGGCTAGTAGTACTGTTTTCCCCACATACAGCATACACACACACTCTCAACGGTTCTCAAAAATTCAGTGTTATGTCACCTAAAACTACGAGTTTGAGTTTGGATTTACCGCTACGTCTGCACGATAAAGACCACGTCGCACCTTACGCGGTTTTTTTCACTCAGCCTCAGATTCCTATAAGTACGATCAAATAAATATGAATTTAAAAATCTAACGGGAAAAAGGCCCGAACTGTAAAGCATGTCTACAGGAACCCTGTAAATATGATAAAAATCTATTACATCCGCTTGTAGACTTCGGCCTCTCACAGATAGGCTACGACAAGATTGTGCTGCGGGTCCACGTCAGAAAATAATTATTCTTTTACGGAGCCGCAGACACAATGGCTGCTTCAGATATGCCGGTATAATAACATAGACCAGTCTGTACTTCTTTCGTTTTGTGTGAGTTCACATTTCTTAGTTTTCATCTAAAATTTCCAGACATTGACAATCTGTTACTTTCTTTAGCAGTCACTGCCTTTTCTTGTTTCACCCCGCGCACAAAGAGGCGAGGGACAACTGAGTTTGAGTTTGATCTGAGTTTGGAGAAGGCGCGTTGACACGATAAATGTCTTTTTGTGGGAGGAAAAAGAAAGACAATAGACAGAATGTAACGACCCCAGGAAGCGTCTTCTTATGTTTACTCGGCCGTTGTATCAGCAAGTTTACAGCCAAGGCAGAGCAGGGGTTAGGGGAACAACAAAGTGTGAGAACCGCCGGCACAGACAACGGGACGAGTGGTCGTTTGTTTACATCTAGCAGGAAATAAACCATTTAAAAAGATGTGTAGTGAGAAACAGGGCAGAGCAAATAACTACATCTGTACGCAAGCAAGAGTGTCAGGCGACTGCGGTACATACTTGCACAGACAGACAGACAGAGAGAGAGAGAGAGAGAGAGAGAGAGAGAGAGAGAGAGAGAGAGAGAGAGAGAGACAGAAGGGAGAGACAGACAGACAGATATACAGACAGACGCAAAGCGAGACAGGGACAGAGAGGGACAGAGAGAGGCAGAGAGATATACAGAGAGAGAGAGAGAGATAAAGAGAAAAAAGGAGAGTGAAGGAGCAAGAGAGAGAGAAGGGGAGGGGGGGACAGAAGGCCAGAAGCGCGGACAAGAGAGGACATAAAGACAAGATTGATGGACAGAGAAGGAAACAACGCCTGCATCCTTCCTACAATAAAATCAAAATGTTCGCTGTAAACGCAAAAGACAATTTGTTTAGTTATTTGCTTCAAATTCTCTTCAGTTCTATAGATCCACAACACGACAACAATGCAGTTATACCTGACCACAGCTTCTGGTAGTGTTTCCTAATCCACGACTGATACCATCAACGTTTCTGGATTACCAACAAAGCCTCAAGAACAACAGAAAATACCACCCGTGCTTGGTACCAAAGAACTCGATCCCACATGGCTGACAAATCACTGTATCTACATAAACGGGCCAGACTCGCCTGAAGGATGCGGTATACGTGCAATAGCTGTTATATGCACCACATTCACTGTTTTATAAAAAGGGAAAATTACTTCACCTGTAACATAAATTTCTAATCTGGGGACCAATTTATTCACAACAGGATTCAGAAAAGATCATTAAAAAAAAAAAAACACCTCAAGACACTACCTGTGTAAAATTACGTATATTTTCCTTCCCGAAAGAAGTTTGGCCTAAAGCGTCAGGCCAGGACCACGTAAATTATTTAAGTGTATTTTAAACTCACGGGATCACAGAGACACATTATTTTATCTTAGGTAACAGCGAGTGCTCGGGTCTATAGTTTAGGGGGATCTCAGTGACCAAGGAGCAGGACCAGCCTCAAAACAATTTAAATTAGCATTGTGCTATAACTGACCGAGCAAAAGAGAAGAAAAACGAAATAAAATTGCTGTATGAGCCCTGACAGTACATTTTTTTCTCTTAATTTAGAAATTGTTTGAAATCACCAAGACCGGAGCGAATAAATTTCAATTTCACACATACGGCGTTCTGATAATGGTGGTGTTACTGTCAACTCACTCTCCCTTCTCTGTGTCGTATTAACATTGCCCACAAACACACACCGCCAAACAAGATTATCATTTTGGCTAAAGTAAAAATTACAGGCCAGCAAACTAACACTGACATAAGAAATACATTAGAAATACAAGATTATTAGTGTGAGGGATGCTGTGGTAAAGTTTGCTGTTGCTTCTGCACTGTGAATGTCCTGAAATATGAATCTTACCACAGCAACAATTCCCCTAACTTTATTTCTGTTAAAATGTCCGGCTATTGCTTTGCTTAACTACTGTATAACGTCTTAAGTACGGACACTATAACATATTAACAGATATCACATACGACAGATAATGTAAAAGATCGTAATTCACCTTAACTTTTCATTCCCCAGTCTGCTGCCATTAATCGAAACACAAATCCTTAAAATGCAACAACAACTTTGGTTTGTCAATTATTATTATGAAAATCTTACCTCACCGCAAAGAGAAACAGATCCCTTTACTCTCAAAATCAAACAGTTCAAATGTTTCTCTTTCAAGACAGTTGCTTGCATGAATCTTTGTGAAACTGATAAGAAAATAACTCACGTACTGTTAAGAAACAGTACCGCACAATACCACAGTACACCACAGTATGAAAATGCCATATGGACAATATCCATCCACTTTTGAAAACAACTACCCCGGTAATGAGATGTATCGTGAATACAATCAGATGGCAAAAAAAATATATACAACAACGTCACAGCTTTCCCCGTGCTTTAATCAGCCGAAAATACACTCAAATGATCTATAATTTTTTACACAATTACTTCACTAGCTCTAATAACAACGAATCACAGCACGCTGCTCATAACTGCTCATAACAGCTTGTCATGAGCACGTCTAAGTACTGACGAGTTTACAGAGGTCTAATTTTAAACTACACGTCCTATTTCAGTGGTTCTCAACAAGAGCGATATAGCCCCCCCCCCTCCCGGGCCGAGTTGGTGGTGGGGGCCAAAATGTAGAAAAGGTCGACAAGGGGCTAAAAACGATGAAGGGGGGGGGGGAAATTAGGGAGGCGAAAACATGAATGAAGGACAATTTGGGGGCAACCACAGTGCAGCCACGGGCTTTTCCAACAACACGTGTAGATGGATTTTATTACCAAAAAAAAACCGTAGTGCATTTGATAAAGAATGCTTGATGTTTTATAATCAATCATCAACACGCCTTCTGTCATTCGTAGGGCTCTGAAAAACGTAATTAACATCATTTGTGTGTAGCCTGTCTTATTGTGAAATGTATCTACTGGGTTTGAATTATTATGGATTCTGGGGTGTGGAAGGGAAGTTGGCCGGGGGGGGGGGGTGGAGGTGGGAGGGGGGTGGAGGTGGGAGGGGGGTAGAGAAGGGGGCGATGAAAAAAAAAATTGGAGCCTATGGTGGGGATTGTCTGAAAAAGGTTGAGAACCACTGTCACATTTTTGTAATACAGTACAGCGGCCAGGCGCATCAATCAAATGATTTTCAGTGCCTTGGCTACCTTAGACAATGCCCATGTAAAGTGCAGCTTTTAAAGGAGTGACTGCTCCAAAGAGCGTGATAATAACAAGAGTGACATAAATACTGTCTGAAAGTAGGTGACACCCAGCAAAATGAAAAGTTATTTCAAAGGAATGGCAGGTTAATTAAGCCTTTCCGCCACTCAAAGGTGGAATCCACCGGTACATGTCACAGAAGACGGTACGAATATTTGAATAATTGTACAAGTTCATCATAGAGTCATCATAATTCAGGAGGCGTTTTTCACCCAGGCGTGGGGAGTGTACTATGATGCATGAAACAAATCCCCCCCCCCCCCTCCCCTTCTAAATCGCTGAGTGGCGATATGTAATCTATAGATACTGTCGGAATGAAAGGGCTAAAGAAGTGACATAAAAAAGGGGCAGATGAAAACGTTTGTTTTGGTCCTCAGGAACTCTCAAGAAAGACAATACGGGAGTCTATGTGCAGATTTCATGTTAGAAACACTTCCCTTGTGGAAAATATTGGCATTATCTACATATCGAGAGGTGCCTGCGCAAACAGCGTAGCTGGAAAGTGTTTTTTTTTTTTTTTTGCTTTTTTTTCTGTTTCGCCTTGGTAAGTATTACATTTAGACATGATGCGAATTCCAAAATCGAATTAACTGACGTAATTAATGACGAGGATTTAAAGGTCGTAACAGACATTTGATGCTTCATGTCAAACTTTCAAATCGCTCTAATGTAAAAACTTACAGAACTGGCGATACGGTCTCTGCGCAGGCACCCCTCGATATTTTATACAATTTATTACCTTGTATTAATTAAATTACAGCCAGATGGCACACCAGTATATTATTATAATAAAACCTATCCACTTGAAAAAAAACAACCTTAAAAATAGTATTATTAACACAAAAATTATTCTAATAACCATTGGAGTGTCACCTTGCACCAAACCGCCGTTACTCGCTAAGGACAGCAGCTATTACAAGTATCTCACCGGTGTCCTTCTGGGAGCATTTTCTTAAAATCCCCATTAACACAAGTTGCAGTTGGCAGAAAAAATGTTCTACACTGATTCAAGTAAAACTGTCGCTTCGATCAAAACAAAATGGGAAAACAACATTACAATTACCTCACAGAAGGAACCAAAACACAGGTAAATTTTTTTTTCACTTACTTCAATTACCCGGGGGCCGATCACCCCTCTTGTATCGATCTGACTAATAATGTCCCTTGGGCAGAGAATGAACTGTTTATGACTTTCAAAAATCACTGTTATCTTCACGCCAAACAATTAATGCAATCCTTACAGAAAACCGTTGTTTCTCTTCCACCTGAAGTCTCTTTAACACCTGCAGCTCGATCAACTCAACAGTACTGAATGCGTGGGTTGAAATTCAATATCGCTTTTCGTCCCACGCATGGAATGTGGAAATCACAGCTTGTTCATTATTTATTAATTCGGTCGTCATTAGTACACCAAAACTCATAAACACGCCATGAAACCAGTGCAGAGTTCAAACAGAATAGCTCCGACCTTCCACAGCAAAGGAAAACAGTCACCTGAGACAAGCACTAAGGGTATTATATTTGCCTTGACACCATGTGGCCTCGGACAGAACTACTCATTACAGTGTAGAAACCCAACCAGTTGACCTCTGTTTGGCTACGTGACATGTAAGTCTGTGGTTTAAGGAAGTAAGTTCATCACATGCTTGTCACTGTCACAAACCGTGAAAGTAGACTTAGTCCCTGTTTGGACAGGCTGTGGTCAGTACAACAACACCATTCATTAAAAACTGACCCGGACGTCAGTAAACATGACGGATTATGTAAATCGCCGATTGGTATCTCAACCGGCGTCAGAAAACTGTATGAACACTTTCCCAGGCGAAGAAGAGCTTAACAGATTATGTGCGATACAGTTATTATTTTCTTCGCTGGTGTGTTTAACCTTACTTTACATTTGGTTCGCGTATGTTATAATGAATAGACTGAGTGTCTGGGGTCTTTCAGACCCCGAAATACGGTTAAGGAAAGAATGAAGTAAATCGAGGTCTACTTACTTCACAAAGTACCCTGAGCTTGGTATGTTTTTGTTTTTAGCATTGTTTTCTTTCAGTTTTGTGAAAGAAACCAGCTTTGGCGTAGTTTGCTAAATTCCTGAAATGCCCATGGTGTTATCACACCCTGCTCCAACAAGATATCGATTTTAGCTGTTTCATTATTACATTTTCCTCACAGACAGAAATAAATAACCAGTGTTAGTTTCAACTGAGGGTGATTATTTACAAATAAATCCGTATATATAAAATTCGTAATTGCGTGTTTAGTTTATTTTCATAATATGCCATCATTGTAAACCATTATGTATAAAATAATGTTAATACAAATTTAGATTACCTAATCTTAGTATTACTGTATTATTATTATTATCATTTCGTGCAGTAAGTCTTAGTAAGTAATCTTTGTTACCGGCTTTTCCGAGAGCAAGTTTGCCAAAACAAGCACCTCTACATACAGTGTTAGATCTAGATGCATTCAGATCTGAGGTTATCAAATGCTTTTTTTCTCCAATGTGTAAGGGTGTAGGCGAGATTGTCATATTTATGCAAATTTGGCATAAGAGAATTGTGTCCTTGTTTGAAATACAGTGTCATTATGAGCTGCAATTAAAGTATCCTTTTAACTCTCTGTATGATATGTGTGTGTGTGTGTGTGTTTCTGTGTGTCTCTCCTTCTCTCTCTCTCTCTTTTCTCTCTCTCTCTCTCTTTATGTCTACATGTGTCTGTCTATCTGTCTGTCTCTCTCTCGCTCTCTCTCTCTCTCTCTGCGTGTGTGTCTATCTGTCCGTCTGTCATTATCTCTCTATCTGTCTGCGTGAGTGTGTCTGTCAGTCTCTCTCTCTCTCTCTCTCTCTCTCTCTCTCTCTCTCTCTCTCTCTCCACCCCCCCCTCTCTCTCTCCAAGGTAAGAATGAAAATGAAAATGTAATCATTTAGAAAATAAAAATCATCATCTGGAAAGAACCCCACATATAGTAAAAGCGATTTAAGATAAGCACTGAGAATCGACCAGTAACTAGATTAATTGAAGAGATACAGCGACAGCTCTGCGGTTTACGAGACATAAATTTACAGAAAATCAAAATCACAGAAACAGCAAAACCATGCCCGGTCCTTCCTCACAAGAGCTGGCACCCAAAACCAAATCGCTGATCTGATAGGTAATAAAACAAAAACGCCAAACATCAAGGTGTTAATCAAAGAAAAAGGTGTTAAGTTAGGAAAAACCATTCAGAAAACTGAAAGCCTAAGGCCATTGATCAATAACTGGTATCATGTATGTCATTAACTTTTCCATCTATGACAGGCCCAAGCGTCCATATCATGTTGATCTATTGGCTGTAGTTTTTGTAGCTCCTTTGATGTCAGCATATCAGAATAGCATTTGTCCAGATTTGACTTGATATTGGACAATTTTCACCATTCGTTGATCGTCCCTTGTCACTCTTTCAGGTAAATCTACTAGCTATGCATAAAAAAAATATAGCAGGCTTTTCTCTCTCTCTCTCTCTCTCTCTCTCTCTCTCTCTCTCTCTCTCTCTCTCTCTCTCTCTCTCTCCATCCATCCATCCATCCATCCTTCCGCCCATCCATCCAGCCAGCTAGCAAGCCGCCCGCTCATTAACCCACCCACTCTACAACCTACCTACCTACCTACCTGCCTACCTGCCTGCCTACCTATCTGCCTGCCTGCCTGCCTGCCTGCCTGCCTGCCTACCTGCCTGCCTACCTACCTACCTACCTACCTACCTACCTATCTATATATCTATATATCTATATGTCTATCTGTCTATCTATCTATCTATCTATCTATCTATCTATCTATCTATCTATCTACCTACCAATCTATTCGAACGAAAAAAGTGGGCATTCGCTGCTTTGAAAAAACAACAACAAAAAGAGCAAAAACCCTGTACTTCATATTCTCACCCAGGTATATCACGTCACAAATATACTACGAACGTGATATCGCATTAAAACTAACTTTCACGGATATTCATTTTCAGGACCGTTAAATTACTCAAGGAACACCCTCATTAACATGTTTATGATAGCCCCAAAACATCACATTAGAATGATAATTAGCATGCGACAGCATATCCTTTAGATTCAGAATAATTCTTTGATGACTTGTTAATGTATACTTATTTATATCATTGATGCACGAATTCGGAGTAAGAAGGGTTAATTTGAGACGCTAATGCCAACATTAAAGCGAGGTGTTCTTCTTCCGAGGCAATAAAGCTTTCCTGTACACGATGGAATTATCCATGGACCCCGAAGCAGAGCAGTCCCCAGTCAATCCTACAGCCTGATAACATGGTCCAACCTACCCACACAAAGAGTTTTGAGTTTTGAGTCTGAGTTTAGAGAAGGAACATCGACACGACAGACACGATAACAGCCATATTGTACTAGGAAGGAACAAGACAGTAGACAAAATGATAGGACAGAAGAAGACCTAACCAGAAGTGTCCACCGACCACTCGGGCAACACAAAGAAACAAGATCAGATTTCACAGAGAGATGTTGGTGACTCCAGAAATCCTGATGTTGTGATTACCTCCCCCCCCCCCCCCCCCCAACCCCCGCGCTTTCCTCCGTCCGGTACCGTCTTCGTAAACATTTCTCAGACCTTGGGGCAAAGAAAGCAACAAGAATTAAATCGTCGGTTCAGCAACAGAAGTGAATATCGTGATCTCAGTTCTTGTTTGTTCCAACTCCACTTTTTGCACAACCGAGAAAAAATTGGACGACAAACTTATTCGGGTTTAGTGTTCTGATTCGGAGATAGAATAAATCTGAAACTCTGAAACCGCTTGATAACTGCCACAATGCATTTTAAACACGTGTCAAAGTGTGCATTTTTGTCATACCTCTTTTGAATCTACAACTGAAAGATTTCCAGTTTTTCAGTGCAGAAAATGGAGATAGAACAAACAAGAACTCAAGTCGCGATATTCCCATAGTCACAAACAAGGAGATAATCACTTCTTGCACTGAATCAACGCAAAATGGAATCAACAAGTATAATCAGAGACATCTCCCAACTATCGGTCAGTACCTTCCGTCGGTCACATCTAAGGGTGACAGGCCGTCAACCTGGCGTGTTGACGTCAGCTAGGACTTTACAAGGACATGCCGGGTCCATCTGATCTGGGGACCAACAGGTGAACTCTGCTTTAGAAAAACATTCGTTTTTCCGAAATGACTGCTTGCAAATCGATAATTATTCATGGCTTGTCATCAGTCAAACTTGTTTTGCCATAGAACATACAAAATTGCAAAATCAGGCCACTGAAATATATTATAGCCAGTGTGAAATACAGAGTGAGACCCAGTCCGTAGCCAAGTGATCCAACTACAGCATCGTCGAATGGTCAGAAATTCCAAAACGGAAGTAATTAATAAAAGCACAATGCAGCCTGACATGAAATGTCTACGGTCGTCATTGTTCAAATAAAACCTTTTCAGAATTATATTTTAAAGGCTGTCTTGGTCCTGACTTGTCTAATTTAAACAGGAAAGAAAACAAATTTAATACAACAGCGTTTGAATTTGAGTTGGGATTTGAAGACAGCACGCTGACGTGATAACGGCCATGATGTGCTAGGAAGAAGCAAGAAAATATACAGAATATATAGCAGAACGACAGGACAGAAGAAGGGAGAATGACAGGACAGAAGAAGGGAGAATGACAGGACAGATGAAGGGAGAATGACAGGACAGAAGAAGGGAGAATGACAGGACAAAAGAAGGGAGAATGACAGGACAGAAGAAGGGAGAATGACAGGACAAAAGAAGGGAGAATGACAGGACAAAAGAAGGGAGAATGACAGGACAGAAGAAGGGAGAATGACAGGACAAAAGAAGGGAGAATGACAGGACAAAAGAAGGGAGAATGACAGGACAGAAGAAGGGAGAATGACAGGACAGAAGAAGGGAGAATGACAGGACAGAAGAAGGGAGAATGACAGGACAGAAGAAGGGAGAATGACAGGACAAAAGAAGGGAGAATGACAGGACAGAAGAAGGGAGAATGACAGGACAAAAGAAGGGAGAATGACAGGACAGAAGAAGGGAGAATGACAGGACAGAAGAAGGGAGAATGACAGGACAGAAGAAGGGAGAATGACAGGACAAAAGAAGGGAGAATGACAGGACAGAAGAAGGGAGAATGACAGGACAGAAGAAGGGAGAATGACAGGACAGAAGAAGGGAGAATGACAGGACAGAAGAAGGGAGAATGACAGGACAGAAGAAGGGAGAATGAAAGGACAGAAGAAGGGAGAATGAAAGGACAAAAGAAGGGAGAATGACAGGACAGAAGAAGGGAGAATGACAGGACAGAAGAAGGGAGAATGACAGGACAAAAGAAGGGAGAATGAAAGGACAGAAGAAGGGAGAATGACAGGACAAAAGAAGGGAGAATGACAGGACAGAAGAAGGGAGAATGACAGGACAAAAGAAGGGAGAATGACAGGACAGAAGAAGGGAGAACGGCAGGACAGAAGAAGTGAAAATGACAGGACAAAAGAAGGGAGAATGACAGGACAGAAGAAGGGAGAACGACAGGACAGAAGAAGGGAGAATGACAGGACAGAAGAAGGGAGAATGACAGGACAGAAGAAGGGAGAATGACAGGACAGAAGAAGGGAGAATGACAGGACAGAAGAAGGGAGAATGACAGGACAGAAGAAGGGAGAATGACAGGACAGAAGAAGGGAGAATGACAGGACAGAAGAAGGGAGAATGACAGGACAGAAGAAGGGAGAATGACAGGACAGAAGAAGACCCTACCACTGGCATCCACCAACCACCAATACAAGAGAAACCTCTGTTGAGATCGGCAGTCATTTAATAGGAAGTGGACAAAATATTCAAATCATCTTCAACAAAATAATTATATATCCAACAAAATATGCTGCATAGACGTTGTAAAGAACTTCAATAATCACGGTGTTTAGTGCACCAACGCCATAGAGTTAACAGCAAAAAAGATATATAAATCTGTCTGCTTAACCACCTACCATCTTCAAATATCTTAATTTAGTTCTGAGTTATTGCACTAGGAAGAAAGACAGGTTATGAAAGAGATAAGCCTACTTTGATCTGGCAGGATTTGATGTCATGTACAAGAAGATGCTTCGGGGGTCAACGCCCGAATGTTTAATGAGGAATTGTGAAAGTCCCAACTGATCATGTTTTTCTTACATATTTTTCTGCTGTTGTGTTTCTCGACAGTATGAGGAGACAGTATATAAAGGATGTGTTTAGGGTGAATGGACATGGAAATCATTCACAAATGAAATGATGATCATCGGTAGGGAAGGGAGAAAGAGAGAGAGAGGGGGGGGGGGGGGGGAGGGGGGGATCTGACATAGACCTTTCCCATTAGAATGTATTTAACTTGGAGCAGTCAAGGCTACAGTGCGCACAATAGTTAAGCTTCTCTCACAAAGCGGACTCTCATGAAATGTGATCTGATTACTCATTACACCAGGTTGAGATAAGAATCACTTTATTACCCCATGAGGGAGATTCTCCCTCCCGGTCTGTTTAAGCGTACATACATGGGACACACACACCATGCGTATCATTTTACATAAATACATCATAGCTCAATAAACAGGTATATTACATGAAGTAACAGGGTAAGGAAGCTTAGTGAAATATGGCACATATCTGGCTATAATGTTCAGGGGTAGGTTTATGTGATGCTGGTGTCAGAAGTGATAATGACCCACATTTTGGTGACCTTTCTCTCCCGCAAAGGTAATAAACCAACTGACCAAACAGCGGGTGGTTTTGATGGCGTGGTGTGAGGTCCGTGAGTGACTTCCTTACCAGGAAATCTACGCTGCATTGCTGAGGTGCACTTCGTCACGCATTTTCCATAATTATTGTATGTGCAGTTTTGCCTTTTCGAGAAAATGAAGACTGAAAGTTTGACGAGTTGTGTAAAATCAGGGGTTTGTTCAATAAGCTTCAAAATCGAAACTTGCATGAAAATGCCCACGAAAAAAAAACACCATAATATGACACTTATACATATTAATAAAATTAGGAGAGAGAGAACCATTTTCATGACAAAACCTCAAATTCGGTAAAAAAAAAAAAGTCGCATACAATAATCTGGCAAAAACCCCTCGATTTGTGGACACGTTGGCAATACAAACAGGATCATTCAGACTGAGAGGTAAACGCTCACAGACAGACAGAGAGGTCACAGGGAGGTCAAACAGACTGTCATGATACTGAAAAAAGATAGACATCTAGAAAATAGAGAATGACTTGGAGATGATCCTAATGGTTACACAGTACATTTAAATAAGTACTGGTCAGATCAACAGACAGTCAGCTACAAAGGCAGCAGACTGATGCAGGTAAATGCGGGTGTGACAGGTGGGTGGAAAGGTAGCATGGCAGGTAAAATTACAAGCTCATGAAGACGGAGATGTAGATTATTGGATGAATAGAAGAATAGACAGACAGACAGACAAAAGCTAGACAGACTGGTTCCTCTTACCTTGCTACGCTTCAACCGTTTCTGCAAGGCATCGTCAGATCCATCTGTGAACAACAGAAGAGATTTGAATAATCTGTTACATCCATCGTTTCAAACACATCTCTAATTCAGGTGAAATAATCCAGCATTGACGAAACCTAACACTGTTCTGGTCTTACCAATTTCAATGTGACACGCATTTTTGTTTGTATTTGAATCAGATAAAATAGTTAAAGCCAAGGTATTCTGATCAACAGAGCCAGATTATGCTTCTGTGGCTCTAAAAAACAAATTAAATTCTCCGTTTTACACTTCCTGCTATGTTACTATTAAGCTTCCTTAGCCCATGGCGTCCTTGAACTGGGGAACTTCGGGGCCTAAGGTCTCCGAGCCGTAGCGTGGTGCCTCAGATGTAGATTATACTTAATCCCACTCCGTCATGAAGCACTGAAATTTTATACCTACGCCGTGACATTCTACAATAGTTCCTAGATCCTATCATTCTGACCAAGTTCTCTTCTCGTGTGACTCTCCAACAAAAATGTCATTGTTGTTGATAATGCTGTGCTCGCTAGTGCAGGTTCTGCAGCTGTGTGGATGTTTTGGCGCAGACCCAGTGGGGGTAATTAACACAGTAAACCCAGGGCTTGATTGACATCCTCAATCCCAAGGTTGACAAACACATGTCAGCCATTCTTTCACAGACACTGACAACATTGACACACGCTGAATGTTCGACTCTGTGTAATTAATTCCACGTCTATGCCAACAATGAATCTAGTCATCGATCATGAATTGATTTTGGAGCAAAAAAGGTAATGAATATTCATTATTCTAGGAATTTGCCAATTCACACCCCCCCCCCCCCAAACAACAAAAATAATATGGCAATGTTCTCGGGCATGTCATAAAACTCCCAAATTTCTCATTCTAAAGAAAGGGGTGGGTGGTGGGGGCTCGGCCTGAAATACGATTTGGAATGTATTCATTCTGTGTAAGACTTGGTGATTAGAGATACGTAAGTAGATAAATAAATAGGTACATTAAGTAAGCGAACAGAAAACTAATTAATAAATAAATAGACATGATAAGTTGGGGAATTCAAAGTGAATAAATAGACAAATAAATACATAGATAAGAAAGTACGTAAACAAATAGGTAAACATTTTTTTTCTCTCTGTTAAGTTTTTGTTTTCTTGTTTTTGGTGCAAACAGAAATGGATTTCATTCTACATCATGTCTAAAATTTTCTACAGAGGAACATTACCAAAATACTAACAATACACTGTGATCAACAAAATACAAACAATACATTGTGATCAACAAAATACAAACAATACATTGTGATCAACAAAATACAAACAATACATTGTGATCAACAAAATACAAACAATACATTGTGATCAACAAAATACAAACAATACATTGTGATCAACAAAATACAAACAATACATTGTGATCAACAAAATACAAACAATACATTGTGATCAACAAAATACAAACAATACATTGTGATCAACAAAATACAAACAATACATTGTGATCAACAAAATACAAACAATACATTGTGATCAACAAAATACAAACAATACATTGTGATCAACAAAATACAAACAATACATTGTGATCAACAAAATACAAACAATACATTGTGATCAACAAAATACAAACAATACATTGTGATCAACAAAATACAAACAATACATTGTGATCAACAAAATACAAACAATACATTGTGATCAACAAAATACAAACAATACATTGTGATCAACAAAATACAAACAATACATTGTGATCAACAAAATACAAACAATACATTGTGATCAACAAAATACAAACAATACATTGTGATCAACAAAATACAAACAATACATTGTGATCAACAAAATACAAACAATACATTGTGATCAACAAAATACAAACAATACATTGTGATCAACAAAATACAAACAATACATTGTGATCAACAAAATACAAACAATACATTGTGATCAACAAAATACAAACAATACATTGTGATCAACAAAATACAAACAATACATTGTGACCAAACCATGTATCTCTTCCTTTTATTACATAATTGTTGTTTTTTTCATAAAGTGGTTTGTTACTAAGACCATAATAATTCTATTACTATATCATTATATTAGGCAGAAAGTATTTGGGACATGTAGCCAAAACACTCACAGTAGCTTTTTTTTTTTTTTTATGGCTAATTTATGCCCCCCCCCCCCCCCCCCCCCAATAATTAAAAAATGCTGTGGCCATTTTGGGAAACAAAAATTTATTGTAGATGGCAAGCTAAACATAATCCTAATTCCAACCCTTAACTTCGTATTTTGCCAAACTTCCACTCTGCAGGCAAACCCAATCTGGCCATGGCCCCGGTAGTCACTTGGAGTATATTATTATTATCCGGTTTTGCTTCATTTCATTACCGTGCAGGCTCAAATTACCATCACATGAGACATTGCCCTACACAATGTTTCAGCTCTCAACTTGATTTATGGACAGTTTCGTAAATAGGGCAGTGATCTATCTGCGAGTTTTATACAAACTAATTAGCAAAATCTGTCGTGATGACGCATGTTAATGAACAAAATGATGTTAATTTTGAGGAATAAACAAAGTGACTAATCCGTGTAAGTCGGAAAACACGCTGATCTTCCAAGCTTTCGGTGACCCAAACTATTGCCTGGCATGAAATTACTGCAAGTCGACGGCGCTGAGGAATGTGAATCTACCTTCCCTCTCCCTCCCCCTCCCTGTTTACTAGTTATATTTATTTGGACGACCGCTTCTCCACCCTCCCCCCTCTCTGTTTACCAGTTATATTTATTTGGACGACCGCTTCTCCACCCTCCCCCCTCTCTGTTTACCATTTATATTTATTTGGACGACCGCTTCTCCACCCTCCCCCCTCTCTGTTTACCAGTTATATTTATTTGGACGACCGCTTCTCCACCCTCCCCCTCTCTGTTTACCAGTTATATTTATTTGGACGACCGCTTCTCCACCCTCCCCCCTCTCTGTTTACCAGTTATATTTCTTTGGACGACCGCTTCTCCACCCTCCCCCCTCTCTGTTTGAGTTTGAGTTTAATGGCGGATAACGGCCGGTCTGCGTCTTTCACGACTGTTTCGTTCACTTACTTTGGCTTAGTTTTCAGCTCTCAGATTCTTATAAACAGATCAAATCAAAGTGAAATTAAAAAATCGTGCGAGCCAATATGATTAGTTCGATTACTACAAGAAACACGACAGAACAGAAAACAAGGTATTTGTGGATGCAAACTTAATGAAAGCTCATTACTACTAATAATAATATAAGAAAACCAGTTATTATTATACATTTTAATTAACCCAACCATTGCTTGTGAAAGCTGCTTATTTTTTAAAACGGTCCTGCCCGAGCCACTGAAATTGGGATTCCAGAGCTTAATGCATAATTCGCTGGTTTCAAGTTGTGTGCAAGTTCCAGAAAAGCAAATTTAAACCAAAACAAAAAGAACACAAAAAACAATTGGCTCAAAAATAAAAAGACCACAAAAAATGTACCAGGGTTACACTGAATTTGGATTGTGTGGTATGCACCTAGTGTTCTATAAACATGTTGTTATTGAAATGGAGAAACGCTCTGCGTTCTGTTTCAGCCTAATCATCCCGTCAGTTACCAAGGGACAGGGTCTAAAGACTGTCCTGGACAGCAGACAGGACTTTATGCGTGGTGGTCAAGCTGACCACCCAGGTGACAACTGACATTATCCTGGTGCATTAAATTGTCCGACTGGACGATCTAGCTGGACTTAAGATTGTCCAGCGGAGGGCTTATCTAGTCTTTGTGGGTATCTTCAAATCTCTCTCTCTCTCTCTCTCTCTCTCTCTCTCTCTTTGTCCCTCTCTCTCTCTCTCTCTCTCTGTGTGTGTAGCCCGGTCTGTCTCTCTGGTGTGTCCCTGTCTCCGCTTGTGTGTGTACGTGTGCCTGTGTCTGTCTGTCTATCTGTCTGTCTGTCTGTCTCTCTGTCTGTCTCTCTGTCTCTCTCTCTCTCTCTGTCTGTCTCTCTCTCTCTCTCTCTCTCTCTCTCTCTCTCTCTCTCTCTCTCTCTCTCTCTCTCTCTCTCTCTCAATATGAAACTTCCCATACATAAAAACGCAAACATTCACTTAAACACAAAAAAGATGATAATATTAATATACAATTCAAAATAATCACCATTTCTATGACAGTAAAGCCATAATAATAAAGAAGTCGTACGGTCTTTTAACTTAGATACCATCCGCATATCTATCTCGCACGAGTAGAAGCTACATTAAGTTAGAAAATCTGTGGAATTATGAGGATGGGTAGAACTGAGCTGACAAAAGGGCTGTCGCTTCAAGCTTGGATTGATTATGTTCTCAGCCGCCCTCAGCTTAGGACACACGCAGTTCGCTCGTTTTCTCTTGCTTGGGCTGAGGAAGAAAATCCCCCAATTTGTATTATTTGCAAGATGCCAGATGACAGCCGCTTGCATTTTAATTGATCGGTGTTCTAGGCTTCCAAATGCGACTCCTTTTGCGTCGCGGTCCCTTCTTCTTTTTCTTAATATTAATCTAGAGTCTAGACGAATGAGATGGACACAAATGAGAGACACAGATACACTGCAGAGTTAACGGGGATATGAAACTAAAACACAACTGCAACACGACTGCCGGACTACCACTATTCTTCACTTCCTAACGATCTCCGTTGATGGCCTGAGTTTTTCCTATGGAATTTGAACCCATATAATGATACTTGAATATCAACACTGACCATTGTCTTATCTACTTCTTCTGGCGCACTGTTTTAGCTATAATCATACTATAATGGAGCTAAGTGTGAAAGTTCTGCCCTCAAAGGCCCTTTTCGGGAGGGCTCCAAAACTCTGGAAACATTCTCATCGCCTATAGCTCGACTTATTGTGATGTAAGGGGATAATATAAAAATGCTGGAAACTGTGGGTAATTTGTTCAATTTGCATAATTCACATGTAAAATTCGCAACAAACACTTCCGATTCCATGCTTTAGAACAGCGACACACTATTAAGATCTATTTTTAGTACCGTGACGCAGTTTCCCTCATCGTTCATTCGCTGAAGGAAGCAAATTGTGGATTCACGAAAACATGGATCGCCTGTAAACTTTAGCGGGGAATCCAAGTCCATACTGATTCTGTCATTGTATTTCTTTGTCTGTGGAAAGAACTTTACTTTGTGTTTTAGACCTAGATCATTATAAGTTATATACTTCTCCCGGGCAGGGCCGGGTAACTCATCTAGTTAGTATAATTTTTCCCCATTTTGTTCTGTTTTTGAAACTATACATTCGCTGGGATATTGTTAAAGACAGTCCACGCTATCCACATAAAATTCATATCTTAGTATCATCTTATTTAATGCAATGCGCAATGTCTTGCCAGACAGCATCCCTATGTCAATCCAACGTAAGATTTCCGCAGGATTGGTATGATTACCGTAGGGCCAGATTTCCTACATCAGATCGAAGTAGTGTCGGAACCATCGAATGACAGTAGGAACGCTGTCATTTTGTACGTGCAAAACTGACGTCCGTCCTACGTGCCGGACTTTCCTTGTGTAGCCGGTTGGGTTTCTATCTGGGGTATAATTTCAATTTTGTACGAAGTGTGGTTTCCTTTGGTCAACACACACACACACAAAAAAAGGAAACAATAAAGCGGGTCAAGACGTGAACTTTTCTTGTAAAACTTCATTTTTAGTACATCTGTCGTTTGCCGTAACGCGACACTGTCATGCGTCCTCGTTATTTTCATAATTGGGTCTTCACTATTAAGCGATGCATGTTCACTATTGGAAGAATGTTGTTACAGGTACGTACGTGCCCCAATTTTTTTATTTGCGTTAGGGGTACGTATTGTAAGGCCTTTTTGTGACTCCAGAGCTAGAGAGCTCCTCCCGAAATACTCCTAACAACAGTCTTAATTAATTTTTCTTTCAGGTTTTCTTTTTGTTTTACTCCTTTTTTATTATTGCTTGAAAGGGTATGGGGCAGGGTTAGGGATGCGATAAGATTTAGGGTTGAGGATAAGGACGGGGTTAGGGATAGTACGTATACGTATGCGCCTTTAGCGCAAAACGCTTGGGGTGCGTACGTACTCATAACAACGGCCATTATTGCAATGATAGAATTTGATTAAGCAAAACGTGCAGAGCTCAGCCCAGTCGGTTATTGAAATGATACGGAGTACGACTTAATGTAGTCAGTGAATTAATCAAGCTTTGGTGTTTGGACGTTTGTGTGACAGATACAGGGGACGGTTGCCGAAAGGGTGACTGATGACATAAGCAAATTGTAGAAGTCAACAACAGAGATAGAAAATATGTATGTGAGATATATATATATATATATATATATATATATAGAGAGAGAGAGAGAGGGGGGGGGACAGATAGTCAGACAGATAGACAGAAAAACAGACAGACGGGGACAGAGAGTGAGACAGAAAATGCAGAGAAACAGAGAGAGAGAGAGAGAGAGAGAGAGAGAGAGAGAGAGAGAGAGAGAGAGAGAGAGAGAGAGAGAGAGAGAAAAGGCAAGAAATGAGTAGTGGGAAAGCGGAAAAAAAGACAGACGTGGAGGAAAGCGCGAGAAAGAGAGATGAAGACGGGCAAAATGAAAAACGAACTGAGAGAGAACCAGAAGAGAGGAGGATTATTACAAAGGAGCTAAGCATCCTCCTTGCTCTGAAGGCGGGGTACAGAAGGACAGAATGAAGCAGGAGGAAGATCAGGTGGCAAGAAGGAAGCTGTAAAAGTGTTAGAGACGGCCCTGATTGAATTTGGGTTTTAACTGCGTGAGCTTGATAATAGTTGCTATTACCCAGTGCACAATTAGAGAGGGAGAGAGAGAGACAAAGAAGGGGGGAGAGAAAAGAGAGAAAGAAAGGGAGAGACAAAGGAGAGAGAGAGAAGGGGGAAGAAAAGAACTAGAGAAGAGGGAGATACAGTGAAAGAAGAGAGGGGAGAGAAAAGAGAGAAAGAGAAGGGGAGGGGAGAGGAGATAGACAGACAGACAGACAGACAGACAGACAGACAAGGGCGAGAGATAGAGAGTGAAAGAAGAGAGAGAAAGATAGGGGGAGAAAAAGAAAGTGTCAAAGAGAGAGTGAGAGGTGGAAAGAGAAAGTGAAAGAGATGGAGAGAGAGAGAGAGAGAGAGAGAGAGAAGAGAGGAAGAGAACGAGAGAAAGAGAGAAAGAAAGAGACAGACACACAAACAGACAGACAGATAGAGAAGAGAAAGACAGAGTGATGTGAAATAGAAATGTTGACCTGACTGAAGGAGAAGGAATTGACTGATGTGCTGACTGCTAGGAATCCTACTGGGAATGTATGAGTGGCCCTGGGCTAGGATTTGGTAGCTTACAGTACGAAATGACCCTGAGATGTGGGTCACCGTGATCCCTCCACGCCAGCACTGAAGGTCAAGTCTGATGGGTTGAACTGTCATCATTATGGGGAGGGCAGGAGAGAGGACCCAGGGTAATGACAGGGAGAAGTGAAGGGGAGCAGGTGTAAAGAAAGATGCCACTGTGCTCATTAGCCTGAGACCTCTTACCCGGAACTGTCGATTAGTTTTGTTAAGTGTACAGCACATGTTCACATTGCCATACAATGCACTGCAGAAGCAAGTGACAGCATAAAGAAGGCAATCTGATAAATACTGTTCTGTTTCTTCTGGGTTATCATTTTATGCTTCTTTCATGTGATTTAACTTTTGGGCGCACGACATTTTACACCATGGGCACATGTCTTCGTCATTTTGAAAGTAGGGCATTCATGGTAAACTATGCCCTTCTGCATAATTATATTAGTCACTGGACAGCCGTGTGTAAACCGTATGGAGGCGCAATATAAGTCAGTCTGTTTTTGATCGGTAGTCATAACATCTGAAATCAATCTCAAAGCAAGAATATTTCATCGGATTTTCCTTCATATTTTCCATGATGGGAGAGCCGGTACATCCCATTAAATATGTGAAACTGCAGCGAGAGAGGGGTAATCATAATTATTGGTAGATAAAATTAGATTCCGCGCCCAGTGCAAACAAATTCAATTTATTGTTACAGAAACTGAGGTCACACAAGCACGGGGGCATGCTCGCCTTGAATGACTTTAGGAGTGAAACACATCCAGACTGGTACAGGCGACAGACTGGTGGCTCGCCACTCATAAGTGATGCATCTCACGAATACATTAGGCTCTGTCCACATCACCCTTGGTCTGTTTTTTCCCCTTAAGGGAAACGCCTACGCCCATGTTAACTGCTTTGACAAGAACAGAGGCATGTCCGTCCTCGCACAAAAACTGGCTAAACATGGAGTTTAATCTTATCTTGCTAGCAAATCGGACTTTCCATGAACATTTGACGTCACGGAATTAATCATGTGAAATAATTGGGTATTTAGGGATAATGCCTTGCGAGATATTAGGTAAACACACAGGAGTTTAGCCTGTGACTGTTTTTGCTCTGGCTGTAATTGTATTGACAATCTGGCATAGTAAGCATCTTAGCTCTTGATTGGAAACGACGATTATGCCTCTTTGGCTATAGAACCGTGTTGCAATGTAATCTGGCTTTTTTTTTTTTTTTTTAAATTTGTCTTACTTTTATTTTTTCTTGAGTTCGTTCTGCATGTGTATTCTGTTTAATGATGATTTTTCCACTTTATTGTTTTTTTGGCGTTGTTGGTTTTTTTGCACATAAAACGATCGAATCTTAAAAAGGCCAATGCGTTCAATCTGTCCATCCTTGTCCTTTACCTTTCCTCTTCAGCAATTCCTCCCCCGCCATCTTCTCCCCTTTTC
Source organism: Onchidella celtica (assembly GCA_963931925.1). Lineage (NCBI taxonomy): Eukaryota > Metazoa > Mollusca > Gastropoda > Systellommatophora > Onchidiidae > Onchidella > Onchidella celtica. The sequence goes on along the minus strand of OZ007572.1, from coordinate 53,856,467 downwards.
CCCCAGCATCCGTTCATTATGGCAAATCAATCGAAGGGGTTACGTCAATGTCAATAATGCCATGCTTCAGTCCACCTGGACTCCAAAGCAAACTCTGTAGTTGCAATTAAGATCCGCTGATATACTGTCTTCTGTGTAAAGCATTTTAGACCAGGGCTGTCCTTATTAGAGCAGGGCGCATTGAAACAGTGGGGCTTTTCAGAGACATTATAATTTTTATCAGGCACGAAAAACGCAATGTTTTGGCTCAGCACTCCAGCTTTAACTTATTGAGACGTAAGCACCATATCGAACTCAGCCCCTCAGGTAATCATGTTTTAATGTTCCGCTCATAGCCGTCTTAACGCAAGGGCACACGGGGCAGTTGCCCGGGGGCCCCAAGGATTTTAGGGGGCTTCATTCAGGCAAATTTACACCGGTTTTTGACACGGGGAAGAAACGTCTACTACTTTGCCCGGGGGGGGGGGGGGCATAAAGAGGTTAAGACGGCCCTGATTCCGCTCTGAGAGGCAGAAACATCTGAGCTTATTCAAATACATCACTATTATCACAGCATTAAACACTTGGCTTTGGCGGACACTGAAAAACCGTCGTTCGTTTTAGACATGGAAACACTTGAATGGGTCAATTCTCCTAACTGACGTGTCTGGACATGAGCCTACAAAACTGGACAAGACAACATGACTCAAAATAATGGTTTCTCTTTGTTTCCTGCTGGCCTGGTCAGCTTATTACTCTGCTTCTCCTTCGGATCTTCATTAATTTCTCGCTTAATGACCTTTCTTTTTACCACGCCCCCCCCCCCCAAACCCGCCCACGCTGTGTTTTTCCATTTTGAAATCTTTGGGAATTCATCGCATATTTTTTTCTTGTTGTTTTTGTTGTTGTTTCTGCGGGGCTTTGAGAAATACAATTTTCCTTTTCTCTTCACACTTTAATTCTACGCTAAACCCTGCGGCCATCAAACACATTTTCTGTTCTTTTTGTCTTCTAAATGTTTAGTGCCGGGGAAGAGGACAGTTCCGGGGAAGAGGACAGGCGCATGGATCATCTTTTACAAGGATTCCCAAACTTTTACGTCATCAGTTCCCTGGGAACATTTCCAAAGTGAATTTGTCCCCGCCCTCTTTTGTTCAGTAATTTGAGCTGATACTTTTACCATAATAGAGCAACCGTAGTTTGATAGAGCAACCGTAGTTTGATAGAGCAACCGTAGTTTGATAGAGCAACCGTAGTTTGATAGAGCAACCGTAGTTTGATAGAGCAACCGTAGTTTGATAGAGCAACCGTAGTTTGATAGAGCAACCGTAGTTTGATAGAGCAACCGTAGTTTGATAGAGCAACCGTAGTTTGATAGAGCAACCGTAGTTTGATAGAGCAACCGTAGTTTAATAGAGCAACCGTAGTTTGATAGAGCAACCGTAGTTTGATAGAGCAACCGTAGTTTGATAGAGCAACCGTAGTTTGATAGAGCAACCGTAATTTGATAGAGCAACCGTAGTTTGATAGAGCAACCGTAGTTTGATAGAGCAACCGTAGTTTGATAGAGCAACCGTAGTTTGATAGAGCAACCGTAGTTTGATAGAGCAACCGTAGTTTGATAGAGCAACCGTAGTTTGATAGAGCAACCGTAGTTTGACAGAGCAACCGTAGTTTGACAGAGCAACCGTAGTTTGACAGAGCAACCGTAGTTTGACAGAGCAACCGTAGTTTGACAGAGCAACCGTAGTTTGACAGAGCAACCGTAGTTTGACAGAGCAACCGTAGTTTGATAGAGCAACCGTAGTTTGATAGAGCAACCGTAGTTTGATAGAGCAACCGTAGTTTGATAGAGAAACCGTAGTTTGAGATCTTTATTTTAGGAGGTTCGCTGCCCTTGGCATTTACACCTCACTTTACTTGTTTTTTTTATTATTTCTTGTTCTGGCGGGGGGGGGGGGGTGGGGGGGGGGAGAGATGATATGGATAAATTTTAATCTATTAATTTCAATTTTGCCCGGGCAGCGGCCTTTCGGCCTGCTCTTTACGATTTCCAACTGCCAAGGTATCTTTAACGTGCGCAACGTGCACACGGGCCCTCCGAATTTTCGTCCTTATCCGAGAAGACTAGGTACTCGATCCTACCCCCCAATAGGACCAGGGACTTGAAAATATGAGAAAAATCCAATTTCCAAGAACTACTCGATCCTACCCCCCAATAGGACCAGGGACTTGAAAATATGAGAAAAATCCACTTTCCAACATGCCTGCACTGCCCGGGTTTAGAACCCGGGACCCTTGGCATGAGAGGCGAGCACCTTGCCTCTAGACCACCTTGTCCCCAATAGAGCAACCGACAGAACGGAAATCCCTTAAATACGGTCTTGAACATTATTATTTCAAGGTCATATAATAATGATAATAATAATAACATAACGTAGCACGTAACAAAGTTATTTCACTTATTTACGAACAGATAAACGATCATTTTTTCACAAAAACACACATGATATATTCTTTTCAACTTCAGAATTTCTTTTTAAAATTTTTAAAAGATATGTAAAAATCCAGAATCAGCAAATTCTCTCTGGGCAGGACAATACCCTGGGTTGGAAACTGCTGATCTATAATCACCCCATTCACAATAAAATCACGTTAATCCTTTCTTATCCATCTTTAACCTTTCTCTGTAAGCTCTTTCAAATAATCAATTTCTCCAGCATTTTATTTATTTGTTTATTTATTTATTTGTTTATTTATTTATTTATTTATTTGGTTCCAATGGTTTCTTCCGCATTTTATTTACGTTTCTCGTTTTCGATTTAATACATCAACCCTCATTCCTGTTTTCGTTGATGTTCTACTGTTTTCTTTCTTTGTCGTATTTTCCTTTTCCCCGTTCTTCTTCTCTTCCCGTATGCTTTTTCACTTCCGTTTCCCTGTTTCATCTATCAATCCTTCGCATTCTCTCGACTTCCTACCCCTCATTCTCTCCCCGGCATGTCCGCCACAGCAGTTTGTGTCCCCTGTCACCATGGAAACCTGACTGTACGCGACATTCCCTTCCGAACCGGTCAAGAACGGGCACTCCGCCCTGCCAGGGGAGGGAAACTTGATTACTTCACACGCAGGGTTGTGTCCCTTCAGACATGAAAGGCTGCGGTGGTCGCGAGAGCTTAGGGCCGGAAACCTTCTCTACATGGCTACTCATTTGAAGCTACACTGATTTGCTGGGGATGACGGTCCAGATGAGTACCGCAGGAAGGCAAGTCGGAAGGAGTTTTTGAAGAGTTAAGGAGACAGACAGACAGACGGAAGACCGTAGGAGGAAGGATGGTCAAGACAGCAATCTGAGTGCAACGGCCCTTACTTCACAGCGGACCCTTCAAAATGGGACTTAGATATCTGGCCTTCCAATTTTATAAACCGTGGTTTTAACGTATAGTCAGTAAATACATCAATAAATAAATACATAAATAAGTAGATTTATAAAAAAGTAAATAGATAAATAAACAAAATAAAACTAGTAATGAGATGTAAATAATGAAAATAATCCAAACACCTACTTTTCCAAAGAAATATTTTGATTGTCATGAAATTTGAACGTCATATATTTTATCAGTGATTTAGCAGAAAATCAGCTTCACTTCAATGAAACTTGTTAATGTCTTCAAACACGTTGAATATTTCGGGTCCCGGCAGCGTCGCTAAATTTTGTCCTTTATGTAGTAATTTAAAAATACCATGCATATAAACAAACAGAAAACTAAATATTAAAAAAACAAAACAAACCAAAAAACAAACAATAACAACAAAAGCAATGAACTGGACAAGTCAGACAGTTAAACAAAACAATGTATAACTTCACATAAGCTGAATTTTCTGGAGTTTTTTATTTTTTTTCTAAATCTTTGGGGAAAAGAGGGATGGGGGGGGGGGGGTGTCCATAATTTTAATGACTAAGGCATCGCCAGCCATTATCGTCACTCTCGATACTTACTAACTGAATCGTCACTCTCATCAATGTCGTCGTCATCGTCAAAAGTCGCCCACATCCTCGGGGACATCGGTGGCGATGGGAGAACGTCGTCCCGCAATCGGTAATCCTCGACAGTTTCCGTAAAGGCCTCGGGATTTTCCGACACTTCCAAATATCTCATGATATCCTCCTCGAAATCAATAGACGTTACGCTGGTTTGCCGGGAGATGTCCCATGGCCTGTGGAGATAACAGAAGGTAAACTGAAAGCTGTAAATTGTATTAGGCGAAAACAAAACTGTTTATTCTATGGAATCTAAATTACTCAGAGTGGGCCGAGGGCTGCATGTAAATTATCATAGCTCGATTTACGCACAAAAAAAAAAGCAAAAAAAAAAAGATATTGGGTATGCTTATATGGACCTTGGCAGTCCATAATATGGGTTGTAAGTTGAGGTTTATATTCTGATAACAAAGGGTTAAATAACGTTTTTAAAATGTCTTATTAACATAATTTGTAAAAACCTAGTTACGACAGTTTATCATGCGGCCCTCGATTTGGAAAAACATGGATTCCATGGTAATAAGCAATATCATGATGATAACTGTGGCCTGTATTACCAATCTTTGCATTAGTTTTGATAACAAAAAATTATCGTGACAAAGTTTTTTAGGTGTAAATTTTTCAACTACATCCGTTTTTTGTTTGTTGTTTTTTTGTTTGCTGGTGACGTCAGATAAAGTCCTTGATTTCTGATGGCAAATCTGAACGTGTTTCAGACATTCCCTTTCATTTTTATAATTTCTTTCGCCCAAATGTTATAGACATTCATTTTCGGTCATCTTTCCACACTATAGAATGTACAAAAGTTCCTGCCCTTCTTTGATTTGAAATACTCACATAAAACCAGATTCCACCCAGGTAACTTTCACGTAATGAAAAAGGAGGAAAAAGTTAAGTTACACGTTTTCTCTACTACGATCATTGGCATTTAGGTAAAATGAAATTAACTGCCTTATTTCAAACGCTAAATTGTTCACCAACGAAACAGGGCCAAACACGCTCACAAAGGAACATGGGATTGTATGGACTGTCATAAAGGCAAAGAGTTGAGCAGGTTGTTGAAGGCGTAAACGTGATTTTATACTACTATTGTTTATTGCATAAGACCATCAACCGACCAAAGAATTGAAAAGTAGCCGCATGACTCTTGTAACACAAATACGTAGTAATAAAATTCCCATCCTTGTGGCAACATATTTGGTAGCCAGGGGAGGTAATACCGTTTATCCGTACTTTCCACAAAAAGTTAGGTTATCGCCCTTATTTGTTTAAATTCCTGCCCCCTGGTAATAGAGTTCTGCATGTTGTGTCAGGATTTAGTAATTAATGTTATGCACTGTGAAAACATGTTTTATTATAATAATATACTCGTTCATTATACTAATAGAGAAGCACCCCCTGATGATACTATGCACTGAATGTTGTGACGGATACTGATTTTGTACAAATACACAATTATACCGTCCGCCGGAATGCCTTCACCGTTATACATTATTCAATAATACCCATATTTACGTAACACCAATTTTCTCACTTACATCATCTTCCAATACACGCAGGCACGCATGACTGACACCCGTACATGAGAATATACGGCATCTTTATACACATTTAATTAAGTAGGTGCACACAACTTTTCTCTATCATCCATACACATACTGTAGCTACACAACTCTCACGCAAGTACTCAAGCGCACTCACAACAGTTGTTATTTAGGTCACGTACACATGGTTGTCTCATAACATGCATCGGGTCAGAGTCAAACTGAATACAGGGCAAATGCTCACAAATGTCGAGAGGTCTCTCTTTAACTATCTCAGTTGTGATACTGCTTTTTGGATGATTTTTCAGTTCTCTTGAAAATAAAATGTGTCAAAGTTCAGACAGATTCTGCCCAAATAAAGATACACAGACGAGACCACAACTGATTACTGCATGATACTGAGAATAGAAATTTTCTGAGAAGAGCGCTAGCGACACTGAAAACAAACAACTGGCTCTCCAATGTCCCAAAATGAGTGTCCTTTTTCACACCTTCCTGGCGTATCAATATATAATATTATTTACGTTTTTCCTCTTTTGATATAAAATTAGAACATGTTCTCAGATATACAGATCATTGAGAAAATTCAAAAATATGTGTGTGTGCATGAGAAAACTCACAATGTCGAAAGAGCTGATTTTGAGAAAAACGGCTTTGAAGTGAAAATATGGGTCCGACACAAACTTCCAACTTGGCTGTTGTTTAGGGGACCGTGGCATGTTACAGGGTAAACTGTAGACGAGCAGTGAACACTACTCTCTATGATCTCTATAAAGGCTTTGTAATTAGACTACGGTCACCTAACAAGATAAAAAAACTTCCGACTTGGCTGTTGTTTAGGGGACCGTGGCATGTTACAGGGTAAACTGTAGATGCGCAGTGAACACTACTCACTATGATCTCTTTTACGGCTTAGTTATTAGAATACGGTCTCCTAACAGCAATCACTCCAATATTAATGGGTCAATTAGCTATTGCCACTTTTAGGATCAAATGCCGTTTTCTCAAAATCTTGTTTTAGGGGGATCACTGACTCCAATTTATCAGAAATGTCTTACCTTTTATTATGTGTACAGAACTCAAAATGTCATGTTTGCGACTTATTGTGGGTTTTCTCATGCACACTCACATATGCCAAGTATAAAAAGGTGTATATAGCAAAGCCTCGATTAAGAAATAATACAGAAACGATACAATAAAACGAAAAGGGAAAGGAAAAACAAATCCAGCTTTCGTCCGTTTGATTTTCTTCAGGAAAAAGACTAACAGGATAGAAAATTAAACAAATAACCGGCTTGCCGGGACCCTACAGATTTTCTGTGGTTTTCTTATGGAGTCAAGATCATTGAGCACCAAGTCAAATGTTTATTGAGTACAGGAGTGTTAATTAACAGCAATACCACTCACCTCCTCCCCCCCCCCCCCCACACACACACACACTAGTTTTGTTTGTTAAATTAGTAGATGTTGGACATCCAGGACATAGTGCATATCGCGGGTAAAGAGCAAAATTGTTGTATCTCCAGGTTTATGAATTGGGGGTCATCTGTAATAATGACAAACTGCTTCTCGCAATTTTTTCGTTATTCCGCTATCGTTAACCAGTTCCAGGTTAAACAGAAGCAGTATTGTTGTATCCCCCTTAAGAATGATATCGTTGAGAGCAATATTGTGGTGTTTCTGAGACAGCTCCCAATGTATTCATAAACCTGGGGATACAACAATTTTGCTCTATACTCGCGATATGTCCTGTGTCAAATAATTACGACACGCTGGGCATTACAGCCACTATGGTGTTAACAGAAAAAGAGACAAGACGCCGCAGTGGGGATTGCAGTGTGCAAGACGCTGACTCAGGCGGATGTTATCTGAATGTTGTCATTCCAATTCTGTTCTTGACCAGGTCTAGTCAAAGGTCAAACAGGGCGCGTCTGAAACCTTCACAAAAAGAATAATTTCCTGTGTCTGTTAATAATTCGTCAAGCAAGTCTAGAACAGTCTGACCTGGGACAGAGATACAGACATCAAGGCAGGAATGTCTGGGTTCATTACGGTAAATATCGACATTTTGACAGTTATGAATACAAGAATTCTGACAGAAAAAAGATATGTTTCTGTTTTCTTTGATTTATATGGGTCAGTACGCGACCTCGCAAAGAACGATCGTATTGCATTCAGACCACCAAGGTGGATTTATTTATTTATTCATTTATTTATTTTAAAGATTACAGAAGCAATATAGAGAGTCAAGAACTGTATTTAAATCATCGGCTCAGATTCTCGTGGACGAAATGCCACAGTGCCAGCATAGTACTAAACACAACGATGACTTGTGTATTATCATGTCGACTAACTCGGCACAGAAGAGGCCATAGACAGGGCAAAGATTCAGTCTGGAAGATGATAATAGATGGAGCAAAGAGTTGAAGTATCTAGATCAGTGGTTTTCAACCTTTTTTTTTTTTTTTTTGTCCCACGCCCCACTTCAGTTTTCCACATTAAAAAAATAGTGCGCTCCATCATAATCGGACAAAATTAATATATATTAGACAGTATTTCCCTTCGCACCATTCTGGAGACCCATGCCCCGCCAAAATATACCACGCGTGCGCCCCCACTCTGAGAAACCACTGGTCTAGCATAGAATTCAGAACATGGAGATGTGACCAGACACAGCATTGAATTCAAAGAATCTAGGTGTCAACGGGCAAAGCATGCAATTCAAAACATGCAGATGTTACAACAAACATAGCGTGGAGTCGAGGGAGACTTGGATAGGAAAACAGAAATTATATATCGCAAAATTTAGTACGCAAAATATTACCAGATATTTAGTTTCTTCTTAGTTGCCTTTTGACCATAGCGGACGCCCACACGCGCTGTCTGACGCATTCAATGACGTAGAACTACCATTCTCATTAGCTTAAATTTAAAACGTAATCAGTAAAACATTAATCCCGGTCATGGACATGTAAGGTAGGATTTACGGTATTGTTATTGTATCTCTGCGACATGTCAGATTCGTCCTGGTGTTTCCTCTATCTTTGTCACCCTGTCCACACCCACGCAAGCAGCCTCAGGCATCAACATGCCCCACATATTCTTCATTAGTTACAACAGTCCTCTGAGAGAGAGAGAGAGGGGGGGGGGAGAGAGAGGGGGGGAGGAGAGAGAGACAGAGAGAGAGAGACAGAGAGAGAGAGGGAGGGAGAGAGAGGGAGGGAGAGAGAAAGAGAGAGAGAAGTCCAAGGCCGATGTTTCCATTATTTGGCCTCAGGAACACACACCAGATCGATATCATTTTAACGCGTGGTTGTCCAAGAAGCCAATCTGTGTTGAGTTTGCGAGTGATAGACCAAAGTGGAAGATGATACATTGTACTGTATTAGAAATATCGGATTCAGTAGTGGCATTGTCTTGCTATAATTTATCATTCTTTCCTACTGTGTGATTCATAGGCTGGTGGTTCACTGAGACATATGTTTTGACTCAGCTTCAGCGTGAGATATGGACGATTTAGTTAAACGGGACGTGGTGCACACGTCTGTCTCACTGGTTAGGGTGCGTCAAAGGTGTCTTCAGTTAGTTGGGGGAAAGAGAAACCTCGCCGACTAAGCCAAAACAGACGCAGAACAGATTTGTCTCAGCGCACCACCGGTCTGAGACACAACTAGTTTGAGAGAAGAAAAAAACATAGTTATCAGCCAGCAACCCCACAGAAATCCGACTCGTAGGCTTGACAAAGTTTCATGCGAAGATTTGGTATTTTGCAGTTTGTATACTTCTTTAATTCCAGTTGGGAAATTTGCCCTAGTGTTTGTGCAGACACGTTGTGGCCACTGTGCAGCGTGCGGGGGGGGGGGGGGGTGGTAGGATACGTTTTTAATTTAATTTTGCCCGAGCAGCGACCTGTTTAGCCTGCTCTTCTCGATTTCCAACTGCCAAGGTATCGTCAACGTGTTCAACGTGCACACGGGCCCTCTGAGTTTTTCGTCCTTATCTGAGAAGACTAGGTGCTCGATCCCACCTACCATAGGGTCAAGGACAGGAAAATAAGAGAAATATCCTAAAATTCTATCATGCCTGCACCGACGGGGATTTGAACCCGGTACCTTCGGCATGAGAGGTGAGTGAGCACCTGGCCTCAAGACCATTGTGTCTCCGCTGGTTACGTAGATCCGTTGGTCTGATGTAGGGAACCTGCTCCTGAAATATACGTACCAATCTTTCGGTAATCTATGTCATGTTAACGAAGGGACGCTGGCTGAGGTACTACAACGAATGTATGAAGGCTCAGGCAAGGTCAGCCGAAAAGTAGAAGTTTCACTGCCCACGACATCTGAAGAACCTTGGTGGTATTATTATTAATTCTAATGATACCAATAAATTTGTCCTTCTGGCACTTTCATATTAGAACGCAACAAAACTTGGGGAAAAAGTGATTTACTTATTGCATATCTGCATGAATGTGCAAGAACAGGAGAAACGTCGTCAAACTTCCTGCTGAAATTCTCACACTTAATGATCATCCTCACAATGAATCTGACATTGCCGTGAGCATTTATAGACGAAGTTAAACGTGTGCTCAAGAGAAGAAATTATGATTTACAGTAATAATAATGGATGGTCTCCAATCTCATCTTGAATTTTTTAACTAAATGCAAAAAAGACCCCCCCCCCCCCCCCCATAAAGCACTCTTCTGTTTCCTTTTCCTTTGCGTTGTATTGTATCACTTCTATATTCTTTCTTACGGGAGACTTCGCTACCTACAACTTTTTCTTTTTTACCATATCGTAGGGTACTTGTCATTATTGTTGTTTGTATGTGCATTTTTGCCATTTGGAGAAAATGATGATTGAAGTTTGGTCGGCAAAAGGGCTAAAACGCATAAATATTACGTCACCAACACTTACCACGAACACCTTTTAACCGATTTGAATGACACTGAACTTATGCGTAATGAAATTAGGAAAGAGAGAATCATTTTCATGACAAAACCTCAAAATCGGCAAAATATTGCGTAAAACAATATATGATAAATACCGCTCGATATTTTGACTTCACAGACTGCAGCGCGCCGACTTTCTCCTTAAGACGACAATTATAATATCCCAACCAGGAGCTCTATATTCGTCATGTCTCTTAGGCCGCCTTGATTAAAGGTGACTTTGTCATATTCAATTTTGTTTCTTTTGTACCGACAAGACTGTTACAACTGTGTATTATGAGAGCCAAAGTCCGACTGTTAGTATAAAGAACATTTCTTTTTCAGCTTTTTATCCCGTATTTCGGCCACTCTCACGGTCTTGCAGGCAACAGATGTTTTCTTGTATTGACTTAAAGCCCCCAAATCTTCAGCCGGATGATGGATAAGAGATTCTTGCACTCTAATACTGGTTGATGAGTGGGATAATGTTCTGTAGGGCGATTGGTGGGACGGGAATGAAAGTGTGTATATGAGAGAGACAGAGAGAGAGAGAGAGAGTGAGAGAGAGAGTGGGGGGGGGGGGTAGAGAGGTGAGTGAGTGAGTGAGTTAGTTAGTGAATGAGAGAGTGGGAGAGTGAAATGAGAGAGTGAGTGAGGGAGGGATGGAGTGAGTGGGAGAGAGAATGGGTGAGTGAGTGAGTGAGTGAGTGAGTGAGTGAGTGAGTGAGTGAGTGAGTGAGTGAGTGAGTGAGTGAGTGAGTGAGTGAGTGAGTGAGTGAGTGAGTGAGTGAGTGAGAGAGTAACAGAGTGAATGGAAGTTCGCGGGAATGTGTGATAATCATACACTTGATAACCCACAAAGTCCGAACTCTTCGCTCGGAATGAATGTTGACAAAATGAGGACACAGCACTACATCTGGTCCAGTGTGCGGCAACTTCTGTCATAAAAATCACGTGATATCTCACTCCTCCTGATCTGCTCACTCTGTCTTCGAAATGACATTCTAACGATGCCATGTTCCTGAGTTATTCATGAATGAACATCCTATTTTATCACGGATTAGCTGATGTAAACAGCTTTTTGCAGTGAAGTGTGGCACTGTGACAGGTATATCAAACTGTTACATAAATTCGTCTTGGAGACTCTGGGGATTGTGTGACATTACTGTACTGCCCAGATCATGGGGCATTCAATCCACGCTTACGTCGATTTTGAAAGTTACATAGTTCGTTATGACCAGGACTTTTGGATTAGGAAAAAAGGTCGTGGGCGCGGTAGTGGCCATGTTGTGCTGGGAGGAAGCAAGGCGATGGACAGGATTATAACAGAATGATAGGAGAGACGAAGACCGCACTAGAAGCGTCCACTAATCAACCGCTGGTGGTCGGAAAGATAATGAGTGGTTTATTATTTTCATTCTGGATTGTTCCATGTCTTTCATGTCGAGACATCTCAAACAGACTTCAGAAATTAGGGCACACAAAGTGTTTGTATCTGGCATGCAGCAAGTCCAACTCCCAAAGACCTCGTCTAGCCAAAAAGATGGCAATTCCCTGGGCAAAGTGTGCTTTATAAGCATAGTAAAATGTCACTGTCAAAACACGCTGCCGTGCCAATGATGGAAGCCGCACGGCCAATCGGCTTAGAAAACAAAGCCAAAGGTCTAATCCACTCTTTGGTTGTGGCCGTGATACTTAGTGTGAATGAAGCGCCCGGTGATGAAAGTCGGAGGAGTTGAGACCTGGGTTCCTGTTTCAAAATGAAAGTCACAATTTTTACGTGAACGTAATGGCTTTAGAATGTTTTAAATACTGTTGATGTTGCTCATTTTGACGCTGTTGGTTTTGGTGGCGGAGCCGTGGTGTCTTGAATATGGTATTTCAAACATCTGTGCCATTTGAAAAGTTCTTTAAATAGGAGTGAAAATAAAATTTAATGGTTGTTTTTTTTTCCTCAAACATCAGTGGTCTTAATTTATATGGTATTTAATTGTATGGTAAATAGAACTCCGTCGGGCGGGGAAGACCTCAGAATTTGGGATCCTTAAATCTGTCTGTTTGCTGAAGTAGCTGTATGGCGATAGTTATAGACATGGTAGTGGGAGGTTGTAGGCGGGGTCATAGTGAAGCTGTAGGTGTTGATGTTCCTTACTTAACAAACAAATTGATGCCTAGTTATTGTAACGTTTTCTGACACATTTTTTTTTTTTTGACATGTCGTTGGAAACGACAGGCTCTGTGTTATTGATGGTACCTGTGAGAGATAAAGGATGCATGTCAGGATGCATTTGCAAGATATAAAGAGAATGGGTTTATTCTTTTATCGGACGAAGCTTAAAGATTTTACTCACCTTCTCCTAACCCTAATCTTAACCCTATACCTAATCTAATCCATTGTAAGTGTCTAAATTGGTCAGCAAAAAAGAAAATCTTCCCAAAATGACCTGTGATTTTACCATTTGTTGTAGATGGTAATAACTTTTTGAACTGCCAATGATCGAATGTAGACAACCTAGCAGGAACACATTCAAAAAGCAGAAATACTACATAATGATATGTACATTTACTATGAATGAGAACACAGCCGTCTTTGTTTGGTCAAGAATCACACCAGTGTAAATATTGGAAATCTGTCAGTCTGTTACAGCTAGTCATGCTGCTACACTGATGGTCAGATTGTATTTCTGCATACCCAAGAAGTCTGTCTGGGTCAAGTAGAATCTGACGTAAAGGTGGAAAGAACGTTTGAAAGAGCCGAGGATGAAACAATGACAGAAGGAAAGAAGGATAAGAAATGACGAAGTCTTGAGGAATTTAATAAAAATATACAATAACAAAACAGAAAAAAAAAGGGCAGAAAGCCACACAGACATGAACAGAAAAAAAAAGGGCAGAAAGCCACACAGACATGAACAGAAAAAAAAAGGGCAGAAAGCCACACAGACATGAACAGAAAAAAAAAGGGCAGAAAGCCACACAGACATGAACAGAAAAAAAAAGGGCAGAAAGCCACACAGACATGAACAGAAAAAAAAAGGGCAGAAAGCCACACAGACATGAACAGAAAAAAAAAGGGCAGAAAGCCACACAGACATGAACAGAAAAAAAAAGGGCAGAAAGCCACACAGACATGAACAGAAAAAAAAAGGGCAGAAAGCCACACAGACATGAACAGAAAAAAAAAGGGCAGAAAGCCACACAGACATGAACAGAAAAAAAAAGGGCAGAAAGCCACACAGACATGAACAGAAAAAAAAAGGGCAGAAAGCCACACAGACATGAACAGAAAAAAAAAGGGCAGAAAGCCACACAGACATGAACAGAAAAAAAAAGGGCAGAAAGCCACACAGACATGAACAGAAAAAAAAAGGGCAGAAAGCCACACAGACATGAACAGAAAAAAAAAGGGCAGAAAGCCACACAGACATGAACAGAAAAAAAAAGGGCAGAAAGCCACACAGACATGAACAGAAAAAAAAAGGGCAGAAAGCCACACAGACATGAACAGAAAAAAAAAGGGCAGAAAGCCACACAGACATGAACAGAAAAAAAAAGTAAAAACTGAATGGAGAAGAATAAGAGGGGAAGAGAGAGTGACAGAAAGAGAGAGAAAGAAAGAAAGAGAAAGAGAGAGAGAGAGAGGGGGTGGGGAAGAAGCAAGATAGAAGAAAAGGTTCCATCATTACGTCCATTTCTTTTAACAAACGCCCCCCCCCCCCGCCCCCCCCCACCAAGCCATTCTCCCGACCACTTTGTCCTCCTCCTTCCACCCCCACCCCCAACCCTTCACCCCTCCCCTACTTGTACAACCAGGACGTTTCCATTAACCTTTAGAGCTCCAACAATCTCATTTGTAATTCGATCTGCGCTGGAAATAGAAACAGTTGTCTTGTCAGTGTTAACCGCTGATGTTCTTGTTGTTACTGTAATTGTTGCTAGCTGTTCTGACTGATGTGATGTCGTTGATAATGATCCTTATACCTGTAGAAGTTATAGGGTCGTTGGTCTGTCCTTATTAGCAGCTGTTAGTATTATTGGTAGCAGTGGTCGTGTATTCATTATTTTGCTTGTCGTTGCACTGGCGTTGGCGTAAGTGTTTTTAGCACTTTTGGTTGCAATCAGTACTTCGCCGTCGTTCGATAGCGTTTTGTTGTGGCCTTTAATACAACCAGTAGAAGCAGTCGCTGCCACTATATTCTGTGAAGTGGAAACTGGGGAAGGAGTTCCATTTAACTCATAGAATTGGGAAACTATTGGGGGGGGGGGGGGCGCCACTTTAGTAGCGACCGTTAGCGGGAGGTGGGGGGGGGGGGGGAAATCGCACACAGGGCCCCCTGGCGAGTTAGTCCTCTAGATGGATGGGCTTTTTCTTATAGTAAATACGCTGCTCCCCGATTAACTCTCAGAACATAAATTATGTACCCAATTAAAGTCCCCACCCCAAAAAAAGAAAAATCACCCATGTGTTTCAAAATAGCGTCCCATAGTGTCCAGGGATGCCTCAGAAACAAGCTGAGATAATATTATTAACACTGGAAACAGAATAAACGAATGTTAAAGTGTAGCTACTAAATAAAAACTGTCATAATAATTTATGTTTCCATTGACACGTCTTCTCCCAATTGCTATAGCAAACCAAACAGCACTGAATGTTTATAACAATGTACTAACCGCTTAGATATTTTACCAAGACGGGTGTCATGTAACGTTGGACAACGCACGTCGACACAATGGCGTTCATATTCTGCTAGGAAGAAGCAAGACCAGACACGGAATGATAAATATCAGAATGGCAGGCCAGAAGGCAAAACATAAAATGCTAACGGACATAGTAAAATTCATGCTACCACAACAGTGGAATTGGGCTGGACACGTGGGAAGGATGAATGACAATAGATGGACAAAACGCTGCACTGAATGGCAACCAGGGACAGGAAAAAGAACACGAGGACGACCAGGAAGAAGATGGCAGGATGATATCAAAAAGAGAGGGGGGAAAAAACATGAACGAGGAAGACATCAGACAGAGAGGACTGGAAGTCATTGTCTGAGGGGCTACATCCTGCAGTGGATGGACAATGCCTACGTGAAGGGTGAAAGGACAAACGGGGACCAGACCAGAAGATCCCATTTTCGTCTCAGAACATTGCCATCCTCTTACCGGGTCTCTTCCTCTGCTCAAATTACTGAGCAAATTTTGCTCCTTGTCCGCTACCAATAGATTGAACATTTGCACTGGTTGTGAATTCCCTTCAGTTTTGTATGTTTGTGTGTGTGTGTGTGTGTTTCTGTACCTCAGAATGTTTGAGATTTAGGATCCTGCAGTGCGGACGAGGGAGTAGCGACGGCCTGGAGATCATGAGATGACGATCAGATGGCGTGGCCAGGGCTCGTTTTTGAGTCAAAACGTCCAATGAATTACCGGGGAATGACAAGAGGGTGGAGTGGAAGAAAATGTATGGATGATGATTTAGAATGGCTGGGGAGTGGAAAAGATGAAAAAGCGGAGGGTGTGTGAAAGAGAGAGAAAGAAAGAAAGAAAGAAAGAGAGGGACAGAGACCGACAGAAAGGCAGACCAGAGACAGAGAAATAGAGAGAGACAATAGGAGAGAGAGAGACCTAGACAAAATGAAAGGCAGAGGAAAAGAAGAGACGGAGATGGGCACGGTGAGAGACACACAGAACATGGGAGAGAGAAAGACAGACGTATACAAAGAGAAAAGAGACACAACAGAGAGAGGGAGAGGGAGAGAAAGACAGACGTATACAAAGAGAAAAGAGACACAACAGAGAGAGGGAGAGGGGGAGAAAGACAGACGTATACAAAGAGAAAAGAGACACAACAGAGAGAGGGACAGGGAGAGAAAGACAGACGTATACAAAGAGAAAAGAGACACAACAGAGAGAGGGAGAGGGAGAGAAAGACAGACGTATACAAAGAGAAAAGAGACACAACAGAGAGAGGGAGAGGGAGAGAAAGACAGACGTATACAAAGAGAAAAGAGACACAACAGAGAGAGGGAGAGGGAGAGAAAGACAGACGTATACAAAGAGAAAAGAGACACAACAGAGAGAGGGAGAGGGGGAGAAAGACAGACGTATACAAAGAGAAAAGAGACACAACAGAGAGAGGGACAGGGAGAGAAAGACAGACGTATACAAAGAGAAAAGAGACACAACAGAGAGAGGGAGAGGGAGAGAAAGACAGACGTATACAAAGAGAAAAGAGACACAACAGAGAGAGGGAGAGGGAGAGAAAGACAGACGTATACAAAGAGAAAAGAGACACAACAGAGAGAGGGAGAGGGAGAGAAAGACAGACAAAGATAGACTGAGAAACAGGGAGAAAGAGCGCGAGGCAGAGGGATATAAGGGAGGGGGAGAAAGAGGGTGAGGAAGAAGGATTGTGTGGGAGAGAGATAGACAGGGAAAGGGAGAGAGAAGTAAGATTTAACGAGCTCTGAAAAGAATCATCAGTTTGGACACAGGACCAACAGATAATAGTGATTCAAGAAAAATGGGCTGAGGACAATGCAACAATTGCAGATAGAAACGCAAGACAATAGACATAGTAAAAAAAAAAAAAAGAAGAAGATGTGAAGAAAGAAAGAACAGAGAAAAGACATGCATAACAATTCAAGAAACCAAGAGGAGTAAAAACATAAAAGATTAGGAAAATACAGAGTGAAACAAAACAAACAAACAAACAAAAAATTTAATGAGAAAGACAGTGGAAACCCACAGACTGTCAGTATAATCACTTTGTGCATAACAAACAGCTGTGTCTACAGGAGAAACAAGTATGGACAAGGTGTACAATTCCAGGCTTCTCTCTGACAGCAAAGACACCTTAAATTAGATCAAAATAGACAAGAGTCCTTACATATTTAATGTTATACCATTGATCGTAGACAAGGAAAAAGGACACCGCTGTTGACAAGATAGGGAACATTTAAGAGAACAGTGTTTTGTTTTGTTTGTTTATGTTTTTAGTAAAGGGCACGATGACGTAAGTAAGATAAATTACCGTTTCAGACCAGATTTTCCCTACGTTTGCGTAGGGTTTCCATGGTTACTCCTCATTCACTTCTCCAGGCTTTGCCTACCCTCCCCCTCCCCTCCCCAAAACCCTATTCCCTCTACAGTTCCACATTTTCTGCTGGCCTGAAATCACAACAAAAATAAGGTATCCTATGTTGTTCTCAATTTGGCCATAAATCATCATATTAATTACAATGGGGTGACATAATCATATGAGTGCTTCAGTCGGTCGGCAACCAGCGGCTGGAGAGCCGTATGCAGCTCTTTTAGCTCTCATATGTGGCTCTGTCCTTTTCTTAATTGCCGGTGAAAAAAAAAAAAACTGCAAATGAGAAAAAAAATTTACTGGTGTACAGACTTGCATGCGTGTTACGACTCCTTCTAATGTTATAGTTTATCAAAAATCTCAAATACGGCTCTTCCTGTCTGATAGTCGCCGACCACTGGTCTACGGTACATACCTGACCTACTGAACCCACAGGCCATAGAACGACAAAGGATGGCAAGATTACATGCTGATATTGTAAAATGAAAGGATAGCAGCCCTTTATTGTACCTTCCATGCAATATTGGAATCTTTCGGAAGTACATGAGTTTGGGTTTGAGTTTGGAGAGAGTACGTCGACAACATAACGGTCGCATTGTGGTAGGAAAAACAGCAAGACGATAGACAGAATGTAAAAGAATGATAGGACAGGAGGAGACCTCCATCAGAAGCACCCACTAGCTACCCACTTGGAAAGCACGTAATGGCTACTTGGGAAGACACAGATTAACTTTATGACTGATACTTTCATTTACGTCTCCAGACTTGTGATGCACTGCCGTGCCATATTCTGCAGCCGCTGCAGGTAATTGCAACTTGACAAATTCCGAAAATTACACACTATAGTATTATTTAATATGACGTCAAAAAATAAAGTGAAACCAACTCTGAAACAAACGTGTGGTTTACTTACGTCACAATGCTTGTGACGTAAACCATAATGCAATAAAATGACGTCATTGTGGGTACTCGTAATTTAAAATCCCACAAAGCGAAAATTATTACGTCAAATGAAACCAATCCCTACTGATGATGTGTTTCACTTATCATGAAAATTGTGGTGGTAGACTGTCATGCAATACTCTGTCGCCATTGTGGGTAGATGTAATTTAAAAATCTGAGAAGCTCAAGTTATGTGACACCATATGAAATTAACCAGTGGAAATTTCTAGAGGACTACAGCTGACAGTAGACATCACTAGGATAGCTATGCGGTCATTAACTGTTGCGTGATAAAAGTGGTCAAATATCTCCGGAGATAACGAACGATTTAATGATTGGATTATGAACAAATGGGTGGATAGATAGATGGATGAATGGATAGATGAAGGAAGCAACGAGATGAGAGTGGTGAGACTTGAGTGAAAATGTAATTAAAACTGCTTTATCGTACATATTATAAAGAGGATACAAGCCTTCAAATAAGGCCGACGATGTCTCCTTTATATCACAGAAGGCGAGCATTTCCTGCCCTGCCCCCACCCCCCCCCCCCCAAAGTCCCTTATTGAATTTCTACATTACAGACCAGTCAAACCTTTAATCTGCCTGAATCAACATTCTTTTGAAGCTTGACAAGATTCCCGACGCTTCACGGCCATGCGTCCAGTTATACAGGGTCAATAGTTTTGTATTCGGGAACGAGAAAAATCACAGTGCATGCGACAGAAAAGCTCGGAAATGAATAACTAAGAAATGATGTTTAGTTAGGTCGGGGAGGTGACAGGAAAAAAATATAAAACAAGATAGGGGATGAAGTAGAGGGTGGAGGCTGTGGATGGCTCAAAACTAGACAAACACCGTATTTTTAATTCATTCAGTGCCAAGGGGATTTCAACGTTCGTACCATGACATTCTCAAGAATATCATGACCATTTCAGGGGTGCGATTGAAAAATGACCAATACTCTGCTGGTATGATACGGTTCTAAGAGAAACTTTATAAAAGTTTGACTGGCAGAACCCAAACGACGAGACAATAATATCGGGTTGTTGTTTTTTTAATCGACGATGGACACAATCCTGACAAACCATAAATATCATATCATATAATTATTATAAAGGAAATAAGGTCTCCAGTGTGTACATGAAAGGCTTTTTGATAAATCCTACAAAGTATCATACTACGCATAAAACGAAATAAAGATGTACGTGAGCATATTTTAAAAGCTCTTGAAGTTTGCTGTATTTTTAATACTTTCGTTGATTTTGAGCCACAATTGAGTTGAACAGAAAGAAGTCGGAAAAGAACGCATTTTCTTCGAGTAGAATTAAAAAGTATGACAAGGAATTTTGTTCTGCGCCTCAATAATTTATTTACGCATTGGTGATCTACATTCAACTTTTTAAGAAAATCCCATGTGTGTACTCCCCGAGTTAGTGGGGCAGCTAGCCTATATTATGTTTATAGGCGATTAGCAGTGGGTGAGTTTAGATGTTGGAGACTTAATTCGCATGTTAGTGTATTCTATAGTCGTCCACCACAATGGAGAAACCAGCCATGCTTTTGCTTGAAGTGATAAAGAAAGGCAAAGTCGGGAGAGAAAGATAGTGATAAAAAATACACCAAAAAAGTCATAAAACTAGGACAAAGGTCACTAGGTGTAGGAAGTGTCACGTCTCCATGTGTCGTTCTGTCCAAGACAGAGAAGGACAAGGAAATGAGATGTGACAGGGATTGACAGACAGACAAGAGACAGACAAGCAAATGGTGGGTGAAGATAATGAGCTGCAAAGATCCACAGGAGAGAAGATGCAATAAACTGAGAATCTCATTAGAGAAACGGGACAGGAGAGGACGATGGTGAAAGCGCGAGGAAGAATATAAATGAACAGGTGATTAGAGGAGTGACTTTGAGATCATCTTGGAAACTACAGATCCTTTCAGATAGACCTGACCAGTTCCCACTAATCATAGACAGACAGACAGACAGACAGAAAGGGTGACAAGAAGACAGAAACAGACAGACGAAGAAGACACAGGAAGAGAAGAGGGAGAGGAGGGAAGGAGAGACATAAAGAGAGACAGATGGAAAGAGCTAGAGAAGAAGAGGGTGGGACAGAGAGAGAGAGATGGACAGGATGACAAGATGAGGCGGACAGAACGCGAGAGTGAAAGAAAGAAAGAGACAGACAGACAGAAACAGTAAGAGAGAAAGACAAAGAGAACTAGAAAAAGAGAAGAGGCCGAAGGAAAGAGAAAGGGGGACAGTGAAAGGGGTCGTAAGTGCATAATATCCGGTTCCCGAATTACGTAAAACGACCTAAGTAAGTGTAGGCGTCGGAGATAAAGACCTACCATAACAGAAACGACTTGATTGTGTGAGATAACAACATTTAAACGGGTTGATGCCGAAGCCCCTGAAGACATTGTTCAATTAAGACAGTTTTCTGGTGGAACCCTGAAAAAACAAGCAAAGTCAGGACCGTAATGAATGCGTTTAGAAGTTTCTGGATCACACGCAACGTTTGCCTTTGTTGCAAAAGGAAAACTATGCTGATCGTGGGACAATGAATGAGCAGCAGGCTTTTTCCGTTTGTAATGGGCTTTGTCCCAAATCCCTCTCTCTCTCTCTCCCTCTCTCTCCCCCTCCCTCTCTCTCTCTCCCTCTCTCTCTCTCCCTCTCCCTCTCCCTCTCTCTCTCTCTCTCCCTCTCTCTCCCTCTCTCCCTCTCTCTCTCCCTCCCCTCTCTCTCTCCCCCTCTCTCTTTTTTCTCTCTCCTCTCACATCTCCCCCTCTCTCTCTCCTCTCTCTCTCTCTCCATCTCTCTCTCTCCCTCTCTCTCTCCCCTCTCTCTCTCCCTCTGTCCCTCCCGTCTCTTTCTCTCTCCCTCTGTCCCTCCCGTCTCTTTCTCTCTCTCCCTCTTTTTTCTCTCTCCATCTCCTCTCCTGTCTCCCGCCCTCTCTCTGCCCCTCTCTCTGCCCCTCTCTCTGCCCCTCTCTCTTTCTCCCTTTTCCCTCCCCCTTTTTCTTTTTCTCTTTCCCCTCTGACTCTCTCTCCCCCCTCTCCCTTTCTCTTTGTCCCTTTTCCTACCCCCCTCTCTTTCTCTCTTTATCCTTCTCTCTTTTTCTTTCCCCCTCTCTCTCTCCCCCTCCCCATCTCTCTCTTCTTCTCTCCCCCTCTCGCTCTCTCTCTCTCTCTTTCTCTCTCTCTTTTTCTCTCTCTCTTACTCTCTCTCTCTCTATCTCTCTCTTTCTCTCTCTCTCCGCCCACACCCCACTCAAAAGCGCCAAAATACCCCGAGAACAAACAGAACAAAGCCACCGGAACGGAAAAGATTCGCGACATTACATGTTTCGCCTCACTAAGAGAAGAGTAATGAAGGGTTTGACGGCTAGAACGTGCAGCTGAAGAGCTGACAGACACCAGATCGATCCATGGCAAAGGCTCTCACGGTCTACGGGAGATAACGCCCCCTCTTGATATTGATATCGTTATCGCCCTTGCCGTTCTTGTCTAAACCCAAGGACTTTCTATTTGCAATGAGTCAAAAAAATATTTTAAAAAGATATGAAATTCGGCACTGTCCTAAAAGAAGGGCGTATGTGAATGGCCCTAAAATACAGTTAAGACAAAGAAACTGTGTTGTTGTTGTTGTTGTTTTTTCACAGCGTTAATATTGAATGTACACGAATCTTCTTGTCATTGGCGATTCATTGAAGAGCTTTTGGACTGCCCTGGGTTCCAGGTAAGATTGTCACTTAAAAGAAAATTTCCCCTCCCCCCCCTCGCTTTTTTCCCAATGTACAATGTCCATACACTTGGCCCCAACCCTCACCTCTTCCCGCCCTCCCTCCTTGCACGACCACGTGGCCAATAGAATAGCGTATGTCCTCGACGATAAAGTCTTGATTTTCTGCTTTCTGGAACTTCTAGTGCTATTAGGCATGGACTGTACAAGGTGATTGTTTTATTAGCAGTATAACGCGACTTTTATATAAATTCAACAAATTAATTTGCAGACAAAAAAAAACTGAAAAAAGTGTACGTCTATATAACAGAACCTCTTCCCTCACTCACAACTCCATGCAAGTTTTTCGTACCCTTATGGAATAGCCCGCCCCCCCCCCCCACCCTCCAAATGTACGCACTTTATATGAACGGCCCCTATTTATAGGGATGGACGACAGAGCATTCTCCTCTCTGCATCTTCAGACAGCCTTGCAAACAAAGAAACAAATGTGTACAGCAAGTACGTTGATTCATCGCGTGCAATGGACAACCCTTACAGCCGTGGGAGGTGAAGTTCCCATTGCGTGAGCGTCTAGAGAAGCGCTAACACGACATTTTGTCTCACCCACTGGGGAGAGAACAATGATGTGGGTGGAATCGTGTGGAATGTCACAAAGTCTCTGGAGCAAGGGTTATTTTTCCCACTGCCTTAAGGCTACCAGTGAACTAAAGGCCTGTTTACATTGATATGTTTTAGGAATAGAAACAAGGAAAGGGGGACTGTGTGGGAAGAACTCTCCTGGCTTTCCGTCTTTTGTTTTCCGATTTCCCTTTTCGAAACGTCGTTTGTTTACACTGGTCCGTTTTCTGAATGAGAAGGAACGTGCATCGTTTGTTTTGGTCATGTTTCAAGGGGGAAATCGGAAAACAAAAGACGGAAAGCCAGAAGAGTTCTTCCCACACAGTCCCCCTTTCCTTGTTTCTATTCCTAAAACCTACCAGTGTAAACAGGTCTTAAGTCAAGTCTTTTGCGTTGGTTATGGCTCAGACCTGAACGTCCTTTGAATCAAGCAGCGAGACACACCTGTTGCAGTCTCACTAGTGCGCCAGGTTCCGTTTAACCCCCAAACTCCACAAAACAGAGGCAAAAACAGACTTAATTCAGACAGCTGCAGGCATAAGTGCACTTCTCTTGCTGGTTGTTGTTGTGGTTGTTGTTGTTGTTGTTTGATAAACTAAATGAAGTTCCCGGCATTATCCGGGATAAACCTGTGAACCCACAGTTCTATCTCTCTCTCTCTCTCTCTCTCTCTCTCTCTCTCTCTCTCTCTCTCTTTTTGGTCTGCAAAGCTTCCCATACTGTATTGTCTTACTACAGATTCCATGCGCTCCTGAGCACTACTCACTCATTTGTGATAGGGAAATTGTACCCACGGAAGTGAGCGCATATTAATACAGTTTGCGGTGCGATGGGCTTGCGACAGGGAACCAAAACAAAGATCTTTGTATTTTACAGTTTACAACTTTTTATTTAAAAATACCTGAAACTTGAATCAACACAATCGGTAGATACTAAAGCGACTGGACTGGATTAATTGACATTTAAGAAAATTAATTTCATAATTTTTGAAACTGTCATTTAGGCTGTAGCGTCGAGCAAAAAAAATTGCCAAAATTGCATCACAATGAATTACTCCCGCCACTATTTTTTTTTTTCATAATATAAGATAAACGGATTCCTTTTTTAAGTATGCGGTCAAGAAGTCGCTTTCGTTCACTTGCAGCCACATAGAAATACACATTATACGGCCACCTGTCGAAGCTGCCAAGTGATTCGAGTTCGAGTTTGAGTTTTGGGAGAAAGCACGGCGCCACGATAACCGTCACACAGAAACGCCCACCAACCACTCGCAGTGATTACAGCACTTGCCGGGGTGCGACAGATCTCAGATTCAAATCCTGCTCGGGGTAAAGTGTGACTCCACCTGTCCAACTTCGATGGTGCTTTCAGGGCATCCACTCGTCACAGACGGCTTGGCGAGGACGAACGTTCGTCAGTGATACAATCTCACCCAGCTAAAATGGAGTGTAAATCCCCCCCCCCCCCTATCCCCCCAAAAAAATTACCTACGCACATCTTATGAGTCTGACCATCAAGCAGTTGAAAATTGAGAAGAATACAGAAAAAAGTGAATATCTGTACTCATTTTGGTGGAGTTTCTACTTACACTAAACTTTGAAGATAGCGGACATAAACAAGCAAAAGTTGCCTAGCAACGGTAAACGAAAAAAAAAAAAAGTGATTTCTTGGTTAATAACTCTGAATTATCACCCAAGGGTTTAATAAAACAAACAAAATAACCAACATTTGTGTATCCAAGAAAATTGTCATTTTCTGGCGAACGTGCCCTTTAGTAGGAATACACTCTATAGCACTCGATCGACATCCTTAACATGTATGATCAACTACTTTGCCAGAAAATTGGTCTAGCTGAATAAGACGCCTAATTTGTTGCGACCACTAGCAAACCTAGAATGTAACAATGCCAAGACAGCAATAATCAGAATAGACAAAGCCTCATACAGACATTGTCTGCATGGACTCGTCCAGAGACAAAAAATGTAAATCGTCTCACACATTAGCACAAGAGAGACTTAAGAAAGCCATAAACAAAGAGTGCCAGACATCACGGGGATTGTGAGAAAAGTCTGTTGGTTGCCCGGTTGTACTGTCGCCAGGAACATAACGCCGGAACAATTGAAGACACAATAGTGAAATTATGGACAGTCGACTTGGCAACTGTAGTGTGGGGGTGTGGGGGTATTAGTATGTGTGTGTGTGTGTGCGTGTTTGTGTGTGTGTGTGTCAGTAGAAACCCCT
Organism: Onchidella celtica; assembly: GCA_963931925.1. Classification (NCBI taxonomy): domain Eukaryota; kingdom Metazoa; phylum Mollusca; class Gastropoda; order Systellommatophora; family Onchidiidae; genus Onchidella; species Onchidella celtica. The sequence continues at coordinate 53,831,336 of OZ007572.1, read as the reverse complement.
GGCTGACGGCTGGTGCAGTAAAGTTGCTGTGTCCAGAAATAAAGAAGGCGGGCAGACAAACACACAGATAGATAGATAGATAGATAGAAAAATAGATAGACAGACAGAGAGACAGACAGACAGATAGACAGGCAGGCAGAC
>OZ007572.1:53793695-53828695 GCA_963931925.1 Onchidella celtica | reverse complement strand
TCTATCTCTCTCTCACTCTCTCTATCTCTGTCTCTCTCTCTGTCTCTCTTGCCCCCCCCCCTTTCTGTTTCTCTCTCTCCTGATCTCTCTCTCTCTTTGTCTCTCTCTCTCATCTCTCTCTCTAGTCTCTCTATCTCACTGTTTCGCCCTCTCTCTCTCACTCTCTCTCTCTCTCTCGTCTTTCTATCTTTCTGTTTCTCTCTCTCTTTGTCTTTCTCTCCCCTTCTCTCGCTCTCTCTTGTCTCTCTCTTTCTATAAGTTCTTTGTCCTTCTCTCTGTCTCTCTTTTATCCCTCACTCTTTCCTTACCCCCGTCCTCCCACCGCCTCCCACTTGCAAAACTCAGAGTTGCACTTACTCCTGTCCCTCGGCTACACTAAAAACGGTATGCCGAATGAAAGCATGCATGGATTTTCAACAGCAACAAAAATCAATAGATTAAGAAAAAAATGCCCTCGGATCTTTCAGTGAACCAGTTTATCTGAATACAATAATACATACATCCGCTCTCTACATTACAAATCACATTCTCTGTTTTATCAGGGTAACAGATAATTTTTTTTGGTGTAAAGGGAAAACACACATCAAATAACAGCCAATGTTTGTACAGATAACTTACCTGTCTCCAGGGTTTTCCAGAATAGACTCCAGGTCGGACACCGAACCAGTGTCATCTGGAAAGATCAGCGCCACCCTACGGCGCCCCCCGGGGGACAGGACCAGCTGAGGGTCCGACTTCCGGTCCCGGCGGGAATTATGCAGCTCTCGAAACTTGGTCAACTCATGTTGATACCTGAAACGACCAGCCAGAAATGGGATGCTGTAACAGATGTGGCCGGTAAGGACAGGGTCAAGAACGCAATATGAGCCAACTGACTGCTCTGCATGAAACTGGAGGATCATCTTTCTTGACATTTTCCCTTATGCATGTATAAAAGCCACATGCACAAAGGTTAATCAGGACTTTGCTTATGGAAAACGGGAATTATCATAACTAGATGCATTGTCCTGAGACGGCCATTATATCTGTATTAACTAGATGCAATGGGGAATACGTTTTATGCGCATGTGTATGGGGGGTGGGGTGGGGGGGGGGCGGGCTCTCCTCCACACACACACACCCCTTTTTTTTCGTCGTGAAGTGTGATTACATAATTGTCTATTTATTCTGCCGCAGAGGAATTTCTACGTTAATTCTGGAAAGGTTTGTATATTTGATGGAAGACGTTTTTACGCTGACAGAGGTATACGGATACTCCAGGTTTCAAACAAAACAGTCCAGATAAATAATGCAAAACGATGAAATAGACAGGAAATGATACGTTTGTATTGTGCTGACAGAGCAGTTGATCAGAATCTGAACTTGGTGATAGATGAATGTCTGTTTTACCACATGAGTTGATGTGGGTGTTTTTGCTGATTAGTGAGCTTAGGTGCTTAGACTCAACTCACTGGGTTTGAAGAAGCGTATTTAAGTGTATAATTCAAAGCAAAGATATTACAACCAAACTGCAGCTATTTTAATACTTTGTTATTTCATTTTTTTTCCTCAATTACATTACTCTCTCTCTCTGTCTCTCTCTCTCTCTCTCTCTCTCTCTCTCTTTCTCTCTCTCTCAATCCCTGCTTCTGCTTGTTTATTAGTGGCAAACATTAGCAGTAATCTAAAAAGATTCAGATTCAAACTTCTTTTTCATGAAAAGAACATGATATGCCAGCTCGTATTAGTTTTCTTGTAAGGGTATCTTTTTTAAAAAATATGTCCACACAATGAACTGTGTCATATTATTAACATTTGCAATTCTATTGAATGTCGATGTCATCGGTGCCTGGCCCAGAGGGCGGCCAAAGTTTGAACTCATTGAACTAACGCGATAACTGACATAATTTGACATCTGTCCTGTGTTATTTGAATCATAAATCTTGGATGTACTTAATTAATAATTCAAGGGCTGTTTATATTTTCGAGACACCCTGTATTATTTATCTCTCTCGCCTTGTGCCCAGAGGGTGAAAATCTAAGCCAAAAACATTCATGTTCAATATGACATCATTTTTTTTTTAGCCATATGATCAATACCTGTTGGATTTTAAATCACATATCACACGAGACCTGCTTTCCTAATTAATTATTAGATTTTTTCTCTGTCTTCTCTCCACCCACTTTTTTCTTCAAATGTTTTTGATCTTTTCATATAACTTCCATCTTCCTTGTCATAATTATTATACACTGGGTTTCCACGTACTGTATCCGATGTAAATCAATATTCATTAAAATCCATACAACAAAAAATTCTCTTTGATTCTATTTTATTCTCTCAAGTTTATTGCTCTTAAGAAATGTAAAATAACGAGTGCTTTGCCACAGCTGTAAGTCGGCTAGCGGAACCGAAATACATGTACATTTCAGTAAGATTTAATGATGTGACACCTTGGTTTGAATTCCATAATGAACACAGTGAACTAATTGATCCGTCTTAGCTTTCCTGAATCTTTTTGTAATTTCATAATTTCTTCCTTTTTACTGGGATTCTTGTCCACCTTCGAGTCCTTTGATCATTCTTCCAAGATTTATCGTTGTCATCTTCATACTGAATTTGCTTCACAGCCAATTTTTAATTAGTGGGTGGGTGGACGGATGAATAAACAGGTGTCTTTGATGGGTGGATGGGTGGATAGATGGGTGAGTGGTTGGGTGGCTGGGTGCATGGAAGGATAAATTGACGGATGGACAACAACACTTAGACATAAGTTTCTACAGGCTGACCAAGAGACAGGGCGTCTTGACAAATTGTTCCCAAAAGCGTCACCAACAACGTGTTTATCTTCTTCATCTGGGCTCAAGCAATCTGACTGGGTGTTTCTGAACAGATGTTATAATGCTTTTTTTAATAATAACTCTCTCGCTACAATTTCAGATTACTCTTTGTATTACAAATAACCATAGTCTCTAAATAATGCCCAAAAACTCACTGAGCCTATCACACAGTTCCAACGCAAAGGTGAGTAAGTCGACATCTCTTTCGAGGTCAAAATTAATCTTTTTGTACTCGGCCGGATTCTGCGTACCTAATTTCAAGTGTCGACACACTTAGAACTATGCAATACGGACCGTATCAACGCGCGCGTTAAGACGCTCGAATGAATTCCATCGCTGAACCCAATGGAGCTAATAATGGTGCGTGAGCAAGCATGACAAGTTCCATTCGATTGCTCATTCGCGCGTCACCAACTCGCACGTATACACGACCAGTCTACCATGTCTTCTAGCCTGGGGAGACAGACAGGTCTAACACTATGACCTATTCATTGCTGAGCGGCGATTTCACTTTGCGGTGAGCCAGACCCCAAGGGGTAAACTCATCACAGTTGTAACTGATTGGTCCACAGAACTGAGTCAAGTTTAGGAGCCTCCTTTCCTGCTTCCTGGACAAGTTGGCCCTTGTGCCAATTAGCCACTAATTGGTTTAAAACGTACTTGTCAAAATCGTGTTTGCGCCTCGACTATCATTTACTCCTGGCTACCTCCAGCCTAGGGCTCAGATGATCAAACTTGTTGACAGGCGCGCTAGACGTGCCGGAAGGAGCAGGCAAAGAAAAGCCAAACTTAGAACAGTTCTGGTTGGCAAAAATCTGGTTAGATATTGCCATATCCGAAAGTTATGAATTTTATCATTTGATGCAATTTCTATTTCCTTTCTTTCTTTCTTTCTCAGTGAAAAAAGATTCTCCAATTTATATCTTTATCAAAAAGTGAGGCCGAATCTTAGAGGGAGGATTTTATACTTTGTTTATTTATTAACGAGTTGGTTGGTTGGTTCATTAGTTGGTTGGTTGGTTGTTCAAATATCGTGAGCTTATGTCTTTGGGCAGTCAGAGTCGTTAACCATTGTCTTGGCAGACATATTATTCCCTCTTAAGAGGTGTTGAGGGCCAGGTTAATCTAGAGTCGGTGTCAAGTGCAACTGCAATGTTCTCACACACGGCCTGTCTTTCATAATGAATATACAAAATTGTATTACGGGTATTATATTAATTTCATAAGTACTTCTACATCAACAAAATATCCGTTCTAAGAAATACTGTGGTTTCCAAACACTGTTATAAGGCTGAAAAACACGCATCTATTTCAAAGTAATTAAGTTATGTTGGTGCTTACACTGCGTCACATGGTAAAAATGGGTACACTACTGGAAAACACTTCTGGTAGATCTACTATGAAACACTTTTGTTGCTTTTCATTATTCTCTATGTAACGCTGTCTCTGGAAATGTTCTACAGTGTACCTTCACAGTATTAATTGGTCTGAAATACCAGTCGCACTCGTGAACAAAGATCAGCGTAGTTCGGGGCTACAATTTTCCCCAGGTGAAATCTCAGTATTCTTCAACGCTCCAGTTGAAACACAGGAACACTATCTCGCTAATGAACACCTTCACTAACGAGCAGCTCACATAAGCTTTTTGTTTTGATCAGAGACACAGAATACCGAGACGGACCATTCCTTGCGCGCGTATAAACACGGTGAGTGCTATTCACCAAGTTCTGTGGTACTACTCTTTTTCGTTCAATTATGAAGGGGGTGTGGTGCCAATTGTTGCACTGTTGACATGGATAATACGCGCGCAAGTCGACGGACGGAATACGGCGAATTGAACCGGCTCGGTATCCTCTATCTCGGGTTTGATAATAGAATTCTCAAATAAATGAAGTGGAAAGGCAACCTAAATTAATGATCATCGAGCTCTTTGTGGCAAGTTTTTCCTTAGGGAGAGATAATTCCATCTTGAATCGGGTTGAGTCTGTTAAATCGCGCCGATCTCACGTGTCAAAATATGGCAAAAAGATAATATGTTTGTGTGTAGTAAAGCCTCGCGTCAGAAATAATACAGAAACGGTACGATAAAACGCAAAGAGAAATCAAGTTTTCGGTCGATTATCCTCTTCATGAAAAAAAAAGCTGAAAACTGAACCCATAAAAAACATTGTAGAATGTTTTACAACTACGGGTACTTATCTGCGAGTTCCAGGCTAGGATTTTTGCCATATTTTGCCTTTCCTTCAGGCGTTGCTGTGACCTCACAAGTTTTCTCTATATTTTTTTTTTCTGTATAATATTTTGACGACCTCAGGAGGCAATTTGTATCCAAGCGAATCCTTTCTAGTTTGAGTTGGAATTAGAAACTGTCTTGTATTGTCTTTTCCCTTTTTCCGTTCCTCTATGTCGTAGCTGGAAAAAATTCTTCCTGATCTACAATGGCTGGATGGTGGACGGATGGATAGGTAGGTAGGTGATGGAGGTGGATGGATGGGTGTGGTGGGTGGATGGATGGATGGATGGGGTGTATGGATGGATCGGTAGGTGGGTGATGGATGGATGGATGGGTGGAGTGTATGGATGGGTGTGAGTGGATGGATGGATGGGTGGGTGGATCGATGGATGGATGGATGGTGGGATATGTGACCACTTTATCGATGAAAGAACGGACAAATGAATGAATAAATGAATGAATGAACGAATGCGTTCCCGTATGAAAGCATGCATAACTAGCTGAAAACAAGGATGGAAGGATAGATGGAAGAATGGACAGATGGAAGGGGAAATTCCATGATATATCTTGCCCTGTTCTGTACCTGACATTTTCCACGGCTCCCATAGAACTGGGTCGAGGGCGGCGTCTAAAGTTGGCACGTCGGGTGCTGTAAGGTGATCCGCCACTGGCATTATCGGCGGCTGAGAAGTCACAGTTGTTATTGTTGTTGTTGATGATGTTGGAATTACTGATGTTGGTGGTGGCACTGTTACTGTTGCTGCGGCTTAAGGCTGCGTGGCGTTGGTAGTAGTAAGCACTGGCAGGGTCGCTGACGGTGGTGGCGGCCGGGTGGTGCAGCAAGTCGGATTGGGAGCAGCTGCGGTGGTGATGAAGGGCCGGTCGTCGCGACCGGTGAGGGGGCGAAGACGTGGGACTGTTGGAGGTCAAGGACATAGACCGGAAGTACGTGTACATGGCCGGGCCGGACATGGCCCGCTGGAGATGAGGGTGGACGTTAGCGTCATCCATGTAACACTGGACGCCCACATCCCGTTGCCACGGATACCGGGACTCGAAGCTCTCGCCCACAATGTCCACGTCACGAAGACGTCCGACCCGGGTGGTTGTATTGTCACTGGCCGACCTGACAAGGCAGCTCGTCCCGGGTCGACGGGTTCGGGGTGGAGAACTCATACTTGGCACCCGAGCTTCCCGACGGAGGGCACGAAATGGCAGCTTTGGCGAAGGCGTCGCTGTGCCGCCATACGAATGAGATCTCTGCCCGTTGTGGGCATTCGGGGCTATCCCAACATACTCTCCGTCATCCACCTCTTCAATCGTTGCCGACATGAGGCTGAGAGGCAGGGAGGACGAGGAAAAATTCCTCCGTCGAGTTTCTGTAGTATTCTCTACTCCGTGCATTGTTTTGGCATTCAGCCGACCGCACGCGTCGGCCTCGGTAGGAATATGGTTCCCTATGACGTCACAGTCCACACCCGCCACAGCGGTCGGGGAATCCCCCAGTGGCGTAATGGAAGGGTCATAATTTTGACGTCGATCATGTTGAGGAAGAATGGCCCTGACGGACACTTTATTCAAGGCTCTTGAGGTCTGAGGAGTGGAAGCGGAATTGGACACATTGGCGTTTGTCTTATTTTTAACATTTTTAATTCCCAAGTTATTTCCACTGCCCGAAAACACATTTTGGTTAAGATCTCCGGGAAATCCACTGTCAGAAATATCCCTGTTGTCAAATTTATCAATGGTTTGATTTGATGATAAAGGCAATGTCACGGGTGCAGTTTCTCTTCTTGCCAAGTTGCTGTTCGTATCAAGCTGATTACTTTTGGTTAACGATGTTTCGCTTATTTTCTTTCCTGTCATATCTACCGCCTTTCTCCGGGGTGGGACAACGGGTGGCGCCATCTCTTCTGTTGGCGTGGCCAAATCGTTAATATCCTCATCCCATGCTTCAAAATCTGACGCTTCATCTGAAAGTAAAAAGTGAGTAATGAATATGAATTCAGCGTTTCTGGTGCAGTCATGCAAATGCCGTGGGGTAAATAAAACGTGAAAACCCACAAGAGATTAGCATTGAAAATCTTTTGACATTATTGTGAAATTCATGAAAGGCTGGATTTGCTTACATAAACAGCCTTTCAGCTTTGACATTTGACACAGGCAGAAAAAGGGTGGAGAGAGAGAGAGAGAGAGAGAGAGAGAGAGAGAGAGAGAGAGAGAGAGAGAGAGAAGAGAGAGAGAGAGGGAGGGAGAGAGGGGAGAGAGAGAGAGAGAGAGAGAGAGAGAGAGAGAGAGAAGAGAGAGAGAGGGAGGGAGAGAGGGGGGAGAGAGAGAGACAGACAGAGAGAGAGAGACAGAGAGACAGAGAGAGGGAGACACAGAGAGAGACACAAACACAGAGAAAGAGAGAGAGAGAGAGAGAGAGAGCAAGCAGAAGCAGCAGAAAAGGAGAAAGCAGTACAAAAAAAAAGAAATTGAGTTTCTGAGTACTCGGGGCACACCCGGAAAAGAATTCCAACTTTTATGTTGTTTTGTTTGTGCTGACGTTCATTCAAGATAAAACAATGTCAAACAGATTAAAGAACAAGATAAGAGAAAACATAATTTTCACCAAGAAGCAAAACAATGAGTAGATATATTAGCATGAACTTGAAAGGGTCACAGTGACAATGTTGTGGTATAAAACACAAATTTGTCTACAGCGAAAACCTTCTATTCTTTCATGGATTCTCCTCAATCTGTGGGTTGGTCAGTAAATTATCTAAATAGCTCTAGATCTTTCCCTATAATTTAATGGCTAACTCTCGCTCATTTAAAGAAATAGAAAATAGACTAGCAATTCTAGATATCGAGAGGCAATCGACAAGCAATTTCAGCCGCTGAGAGAAGCTAGGGGAGAATGTATTTTTGTTCTGGCTATATCTTCGCTTTGCCACGTAATAAAATCCGTGTGGTAGTGTTCTTTAGGGGGTGAGGGGGAGGGAGAGGGGGCACTGGAAATGGAATTTTGAGAATGCTTGCAGGGATCAAATTTCTAGCGAGCTCACCCTGTCCTATGGCCGGCAAATCACTTCTACAAAATTTACGAACTGAAAACTGAGACAGGATGTCATTAGTTAACCTGGGAGTTCGAGAATTTTGTTCTTGTCAAGCCTTGGAAAACAAAACAACAACAAAATAGATCAGGAAGAGCTCCTCCCTTCAAAGCTGGATGCAATTTTTAAGATTTTCAAGTCAGCGTTTCAGCTGATTCTCTATAATTTAACATTTTTCAAAGAAAAATAAAATCACTTTATTAAACAATAATATAAAATTTAGGTAACAAACAAACTATACCATGAATACTAGAGATAATGTACATTAAATGGAATCGTGTACAACTAAAATGTAACGTACCTAAAATGGCATGGTGTACAACTAAAAGATTATATTCAGCAAAAGCCAGTGGAGGTAAAAATTCATTATGCAACCATTGACTAAACATCAAATAAGAAATACGGACCGTTACAAAGACAGAAAATTGGTACAATACATCTTTTTTTCAATTTACTGGGATTTAAAATATGTCAAAATTTAGACGGATATTTCAAATTTCACCTGGTTTCTAATGTCTATGATCAAAACTCTCTGCCGTAGAATTTTTTGTCGGCAAAATGTATGGCATCGTGACCTTTGTGAAAGCTGAGCTCTTCCGCTCGTTTGATGCAAGCTAGATAAAAAATGAGCCAGAACTTCATTGCAAATCCATGCCTGATGAGACGAGGATAACAGATCTGCCATGCTTATGAGCGCGTTCTCCGTTTCATCTTCCCTGACCTGACAGATAAGAGCAATATTATACGAATGTCTCTACATATACAAGACGGACGCAATGCAGAAGGCGCGCCGTTTCTAGTGATTGGGATGTAATGAGGGACAGTGCCCGTATAATAGGGAATCGCTCCCAGCATTAACATGTTCTGTCTGCTTTACGACGGTCTTTCTTTCTTTCTTTCTGTTTCTTTTCTTTAACAGTTTTCTCCCTGCTCTGGTTTCCGATTTTTCTTCACTACCACATAAGTTTTCTTTTACTCAGCTTTTGCCAGTCTGATTTTGCTCCAGATTTTCAACAACTCGCTGACATAATGTTCTGTGCGCCAAATCGTCAATGCTCTATCATAATGGCTTAGTCAGACTTATGCCAAAAAGGTAACTGATGGTTCACTGCATTCCTGGGTATGAGGGCTATCAGATATTACAGAAAAAGAAATGCGCCAAGAGGAAAATGTAATAATCTAATAGAATCATAATGGCATAAATCAACAAGGGACAGGAAACCAAACAGTATTTTCTTAATATTTCAAAAGTGTCAAAAATGGCTTATTCCATTGGCGTAAAGCAGCGACGATATTCACATTTGGAGCTTACAATCTCCCCAGATCTATTTGATACTAGTACTACCATTTGTATTCCTCACCTCCACCCTCCGCCCCTCTCCTTTCTTTTGCGGAGACCCCTCCCCCCCCCCTCCCCCCCCCCCGCCCCCTCTTCCAATAACTATATTATTGGCTCTAATTAGAGTGGCCGTGGTAACTTTTACACTAACCTATTGCTGAGCATTGAACCCAATCAGAATTTTCTCTGTATGTCTTTGCAAGTAGCCTACGGGCCCATATCAACAGTCTAAATATTTGGCAAACTGACTCAACCTAAATACAAGAACGAAAGTTTAACGTGAAATGATTGGAATTTTCTTCTTTGATGCCGATAGATCAACAGTTCCCCATTGAGAGATCCTACATTCACGACGAACATCATCATTTCTTTAAACGTCACTGGCAGACAGAAATCTACATAAAAATAAATGTAACATCTGTACATTACCAGGATCAAAAGAGCTGTTGAATAGTTTCAAAAACCCGCTAGGCTTTTGAAGAAACAGACACAGCCAAATCTCAGTTTCAAAACGACACGTAATGATACTGAATGTAATATCGTTTATAAATAATGTCCATTCTGTTTGTAAATCTGACTCCCTAAGTTTTCCATTATGTTTCCAACATTCACACACGCTGAAATTAAGGCAGTCAAATGGACAAAACACACTGAGGGGAGGTGGGTATCATGAGGGGAGGTGGGTATCATACTTAGTCTGGAAAGGCACAGTCAGATGCTGGCAGACAAGAAGTGCACACCATAATTTCCTATATTTTCCTAGTAAATCCAAAAAGACCCTTTCATACTAAGCCCGGTCAGACACAGCCAACTTCTGCCACTATTTCTTAGGTGTATATTTTTGCCGGCAACAATTGACTGACATTCCGGGCTTCCAGCACCCCCATAATCAATTCAGTGACAAACAGGCAATAAGACAGTCGAACACACAAACAGGCTGGTGGTCTGGCAAAATGACTGTTATATAGACGGGGGAAGGCAGAGAGAAATAATCAGTCTTGTTCACGCTTTGAAAAGAAGAGACAACAGCGATAATGAAAAAAAAAAAAAAAAGACAAACAATGGAAATAGATGTGCAAAACGAAGTAGGGTGCACAGGAAGCGGAGAACATGTATGCAACAAAAAAGTAAAGATGGAATTCAGAATGGGGGCAATATCAAGACAGAATAATGGTAACATGAAGAGAGAAACAAGGGCCCTACAGAATGGAAGAGGCCGGTGAAGAGCCGGATAAATACAAAGACAAAAACAAACAAAAAGACTAAAGTACAAACTCCATCCTTCTTTACCGCCTTGCAGAAATGTCAAGATGTCGCTCGCATGTTTTGAACGCTATGAACCCCAATAAACTAAACGATTTTCTGTTTTGTGGGCACACTCGTTCTGTAGCTTCCGTCATAAACCTTTAACAATACACTTGTTTGTTGACAATGCTATAAATTATACAACTTCTATGGGAGCCTCTCAGTGCGTACTGCCTCAGCAATGGTGAGTGTTATAAAACTTTACATAATATCTTGAACAGCCAATCCATACTTTAATTTACATCCCTACCTGGCACTCGTTGGAGTTCAGTGCTGTTTAAATCACCCACTCCTGCAATACATTCATTCTTCAAACTGGAACTGAGTGATTTCTGAATGGCCGTGACCCACTGAGTGACTGAAATTTGTGTCTGACCATCTCTGTCATTAGTGTCACACTGTTCGTGCTCGGTGTTCTAGATTTGAAACATGTCATGCAATGCCCCATGCCACGCTGTTTTGGGAGGGGGGGGGGGGGCACTTTCCAATTTATCTGCAAAAGCATTTTTTTTTTTCGACAAGCATTTCTCTTTTCGCATTAACCATTTTGAATCATTGTTAATGTTTCGGAACTTCTAGATAATATAATCTATGTTCGGCCACTAGAGTGTTAAGCTGCAAAAAAGATCTGCCTCACATTCATCTTCGATTTATGATAGCTCTTTTGAGAGTTAAACGCAGGGCCCTTCTGAGGGCTATAAAGGATGGAACAGAAACAAGAAGAAACACGCCAAAACTACAAACACGAAGAATGAACACGGATAAGAGCAAGACAGAAGCCCTACAAATGGCCAAGGCAGCGAGCCCCTCTGACGTAAGATTTCTACACATCTCTGATTTATAACTCGGAAAATGGAAAAAATCTTTCTCAAAGACGTTCAGTCCATATGAAGTTCTACCAGACCCTGCGCTTATGCTAGGGTCCAAGAAGGAAGTTGACTACTTCACAAAATTCCTCTTCAGATATATCAAAGTATGGTGATTATTTAGTTATTGGTGAGAGACTATTTTCCATTTAACCTTAATATCCCTGGCTCATTGATACATCAGTAGATTTCTTTTATACTTATTTGCTGTTTTTAATTACGTTTTCTTTAACTTCCTAACCTAAACAAACTGGGTGTCCGGAGCTAATTTGGATTGTATTTGATTTTCACGCACTAAATTAAGTTGACCCCGTCGGGCACCAGACATTAAGTCTGGCCTGGGTTACCCAATTGGCTTTACTGAACAATAAAATTGCCATGAGACTCAGACAACCTGCGTCATTCTAATTTCACACCGTCTTAACATAGTCTCGGCTACCGCTGGCAGAAATTTACCCAACCAGAGTCAGTCTGTGGTGTCGTTGGTACTTTTGTGTCGCTGTACTGTTGTGTCGCTGTACTGTTGTGTCGCTGTACTGTTGTGTCGCTGTACTGTTGTGTCGCTGTACTGTTGTGTCGCTGTACTGTTGTGTGGCTGTACTGGTGTGTCGGTGTACTGTTGTGTCGCTGTATTGTTGTGTCGCTGTACTGTTGTGTCACTGTACTGTTGTGTCGCTGTTACTGTTGTGTCGCTGTTACTGTTGTGTGGCTGTACTGGTGTGTGGCTGTACTGGTGTGTCGCTGTACTGTTGTGTCGCTGTATTGTTGTGTCGCTGTACTGTTGTGTCGCTGTACTGTTGTGTGGCTGTACTGTTGTGTCGCTGTACTGTTGTGTGGCTGTACTGTTGTGTGCTGTACTGTTGTGTGCTGTACTGTTGTGTGGCTGTACTGTTGTGTGGCTGTACTGTTGTGTCGCTGTACTGTTGTGTCGCTGTACTATTGTGTGCTGTACTATTGTGTGGCTGTACTGTTGTGTGCTGTACTGTTGTGTGGCTGTACTGTTGTGTCGCTGTACTGTTGTGTGGCTGTACTGTTGTGTGGCTGTACTGTTGTGTGGCTGTACTGTTGTGTGGCTGTACTGTTGTGTGGCTGTACTGTTGTGTGGCTGTACTGTTGTGTGGCTGTACTGTTGTGTGGCTGTACTGTTGTGTCGCTGTACTGTTGTGTGCTGTACTATTGTATGGCTGTACTGTTGTGTGCTGTACTGTTGTGTGGCTGTACTGTTGTGTCGCTGGGTGCAGTCTAAAAGTACAATGTCCGAATCCGTCACACAAAAAGATGAGACAGCTTTCATTGCTTTGTTGTTCTCCACATTTGTTGCACTTGTTGTTTTCGCCACGGACAAGAAGGGATGGATAGACGGCCTGATCTCACCTGGTCCTAATTGCAGCGTCTAAAACCCAAGTCATCTGTCTGTCAGTCGGTCTGTTCGGTGCGTTTTTCATATTAACATGTATACAGCGTTTTGGGTGCCTATAGACATTTACACTACGAATCTGAGTTCGGAAAAAGTACGTAGACATGATAACGCCCATATTACGCTAGGAAGAAGCAAGACGACAATCAGAATATATCAGAACTAGCTGAGGTCCCCGGCCCTGCCCGGGATAAATCGGTTTGAATATTAGTTTCAGTTCTGGGTGATTATTATGGACCTGCTTCATCTTGCCTGTTCCTATTTATTTATTTTATTTTTGTTTGTTTGTTTTTAAATAAGTCTTACTGCTCTGCCTTTGTGAGTTGACATCCTGCGCATCCCGTACAATAGCATGATTTGCGCACGGGTTAGTGAGTTTGATAGTGAACACATCGCAGGAAGTGATAACGAAACCTTAAAATGGCGAACCATGACTCGAAATAGATCTAAATGGTGGCGAAACAATGAAAAACGAAACGTAGAAGCCTGAACATTTCATAATTTCTAATATAGCCCATGTTAATTTCTCATTGATAATATGCTGTTGTGCAAAGTTTGAAGCCTGAGTGTGATGCGGTTCCTGAGCCTTAGGTGACCAAACTGTTAAACCAAAACACGGCCTCAGGGGAAAACCTATTTGGAAATGTTGAAAATGGTGTTTTAAAAAGATGATTGGAACTGGTAACAAAACAATGACTTCATAAATTCAGTTTGTACATTTCCACACATTATATCTTCAAAATGAATGTGTAAAAACCTAGTAGATTTTTTAACTAATGAGCACAGAAAGTTTGAACTTTCTACGTTTAGCCGTTTTTCTATGCATAGGGAAAGACCGCTCCAAGTTGTCCAAATATATATAGATGACAGGACAGAAAGCCAACAACCCCCCCCCCCCCCAAAATGTACGAAATATAAAAAATGTACTATTTATAAATACAATTCATAAAGTCAGTTGGGATACATCTAAGATTTATAATTCCAATGGATGATTTGTGTTATCGCATGTCTTCAAACTGACGGCACTTCTGGATCAGACACTGGTGTCAACAATTATAGTTGCAAAAACACTAAGTAGTTCATTTGAGCATACATATTTTAGACACTTTGTACGTATCAGACAAATAATGAAAAACTATATTGGTTAACAAACAAGAACACTTGAAGTAACAACCACAAATGACAAAATAATCGAACGAATTAAAAAAAGAAAACAATACCAAATCAAGTTTTCTAGCTGACCGAAAATTCACCCAAAATACCCTAGTCCCTGAGGCCATGATTCCCAGAATATGCCACCCTGTCTGTCTGTTTGTCAAGACATGTCCTAGAGACCTGTAACTCCCCTATTTGTGTCTGACCTTTAGAGGACTGAATGTGGTAACAACCAACCCACCCCCCCCCTTTCACGGACACCAACGTTCCTTTTCCCCTTTCTCCCAGCGAATCTCGCGGTTCACCCATCTGGTCATGGCGTACTTACACATAAATCTCTCCATCTTCGATTGGAAGTGAAATATTCTGAGTACCAGCCGCCTGGTGGCGTATAATTAATACTCAGCGAGTGCTCGGTCAATGCATTAATTGCTCATACACACATGATTAATAGCAGCAATAATTATAGAGACGTTAACTACCAATGGCTCGCTCAAGGCCAAAATCGTAAGTAGCTGATCAATGGTCCAGGGTATCTTGAGAGATGTCCGCTTTATTCACAATTTCCGCTGTATCATGCTTACTTTATTAATTTTCAACCTACAAGAGTATTTTCCTGAACATTTCGAATCTAAGCTCTCTTCTGATGACAACTGCAAAAACGGTATGTGGGCCTAATACATTCTTTTAAAGGTTGTTGGTTTTTTTTCCTAGCCTGACAAAGGTCTTCAATGACAAAATAGCTCCTTATTTTTGTTTTTTCCTTCTTTTCCTTCCATTTCTGACTCATTGGAAATTATTGTAGAGTTTCTTTATTGCTTGTTTCTCATGCGGGGCTTTGCAACATATATGATAATTTTTTTTTCTGCATTATAACTACGAATTGTTGAGAGCAACTTTACGAGATGACTAATATGACAACACCTCAGGAAATATTATTCTGGTCAAATAGAATTCTTCTGCTAACCAGATTATATTTGTACTAGGATCTCGTGATCTTAATTCTTATTTGTTCTGCTTCAATAGTCTGAAAAAAAAAATGGAGACCTTTTAACATGTAGAAGAGATAATATTATAACAAATGCACACTATGGCACTTGCTTAATATGTGTTGTGGCACTTGTAACTTCTTATCATAATAACTAAAGCTACAAACATTTAACATCGAATTTCTCAGTTGTGCAAAAAGTGGAGTAGGAATAAATAAGAACTAAGGTCACGATTTGTTACAGCAGCACCAGCGAGAGGACAGTCAGAGTTGTCGCCACGAAGATACAGCACTTGGATTTGCCTGGAATGACTGCAATGTGAGTATGGAACTGAAGAAACTACACCAGACTTAAATATTCCATTGTCCAACCAACATCTTTATTCTGAGTTCACCCCTCCATCTCCACCCATTCCCCACGCTTACTCTCTCCCCCCAAAGAACCAGCCTTGAACGCCTTAGTCTCACACGACCACACTCCCGTTAAATCCCAAACCAATTACGCTGTAGCTGACTCTGACGCTGTGGTTTTGTCAGTTTTCCGTGCCAATGTGTCTGTCTGTCTGTCTGTCTGTGTCTGTCTGTGTTCTTGTGTGTTTGTCAAATTCCCCCACGACAAACAACAGAACAGAAGAATAACAATTCACTTTTACACGGCCATAAAATCGACCTCTAACGCTTCTGCTATTTTAACTACGAAATGCTTACCATGACACAGTAAACGTATTTTTGTTAACTTGAACTTTTAAATGCAATTTCGGAACTTTACAAGAAAATAAAGGAAAGACGGAGCCAAATTAATAATAATAATGATTAAAAAAACAAAAAACTCAAACACAGATCATAAATATATATTTATGATAAGATCATCTTCCTGCCGCCAAGAAAATTCCAGAATACAGAAACGATTCAATTGTTCGCAAAGGCTAAAGGATTTACTGTACTTTGAACACAATTATTTTTCTTCTGTCTGAAGTGAGATGGGATAAAAATAAATATAAACGACACATCCAGTTCTTTTTGCCCAAATGTTATCCCCGTGTTACAGCCCACATCGCCTGAAAATTGAAATCCAAATGCCCTCGGCCATTGATTGTCTGTGAACAAGGACGGTAATCCTGGTTTGTTGTGGCGGCATCAGAGAGTGTTAAATGCAAACAAGTCTTGAATGAAATAGACACAACTGATACATAGACTAACAGCATGTGGATTATGTGATGCAATGTGTTACTGTAGAACTTCAAAATTTTGTATGTTCATCCGTGTTATTGTTGTGAAGATAAGAATCATTTTATTTTCCCATGAGGGAAAATCATTTTCACTCACAGAGTATAGATATATAGAGAGATCTCACTTCCGCCAAATAGCGAAACTAGGTCGCTGAAATAAACAAGAAATTGAAGAACTGAAAGAGATCGCCTTAACCAAAGATAGTGTGCATATCTCTTTACTGTAGATTGTTCATATTTTTAGGCTCGCTGAAACTATTTAGAGCCGTTTGTAAGCTCTTACGCCCAGTGGAAATGCAGTAACGGGTATTGTTTACCTCAGCGATCTACTTTTCCGCTCCATGCTAACACTGGTTTCGCAGAGCCTCCCGTGTCTCGCAGGGCAAATCGACCAATAGTGAAACCTCTCTATACATCTATACTCTCTGTTTTCATTGAGCGTTTAAGAACACGTCATTTACGCATCTTAGGTATCGTTACGTGAACTTGTAATAAGTCAATAACAGGTTATAATACGTGATGCAACATGACATGGAACCTTAAACATGTACGGCACTGGTCCAGCAACAATGTGTCGTTGAGGCGAATATTGCAGATGGTGAGAGTGATTTTCTGCATTTCTCTCTGTTTGCTTTGATGCGTATTTGCTGTTGTTGTTCTTTTGCAGTTTTTTGTTTCTTCTTTATGTTTAATCATATGGGCACCATTCTGTACGAATGAATGAATCAATCAATATAAATATACATTATACATATAAACATCACATTTGTAAGCTCAGTAAACCATGGGGACAGGGGAGGGGGGGGGGGGGAGACGGGGGTTGTCCCCAAAGTAATCAGTAGAAGTACCTATTCGAAACATAGATTTGCTTCTATTCGTACACCAACAGCAATAACAAAACTTAGTGCGTATGCTTTTTTCATTATGGGCAGAGAACAAAGGTGTCTTCTTGTGATTTTTTTTCAAACCTCTGGGCATCCTAATAACACTAATTACTGATCTGAGAAAAAAAGAGAACAACCCTTATTGCGCTTTACCTGGCGGGGAATTGTACAGCACCCTGGAGATCTGTAATTGGCGCAGCCCGCCAGCGCAGACACGATCTAAATTGGACGGTAAGCTATTAATAATATGCTTCGATCCAGGATCAAACCAACCCAATAACGACAGGGCCAAAAGCTGATTACTGGTCACTGACACCCAGGCATATAGGAAGAAAAATATGAACAATTGGAAACATAAATAATTTTAAAAATACACAACTTTTACCACACGGAGTACGAGAGAGGAATGGGGGTTGTACACAGGTGGCAGTAGAAGTCAGAGGTCAGAATATCGTGTCATGCATTTGTTCTCAAGCAAACAGCTTCATGCCGTTAAGAAAGAAAAAAGGAACGAAAATTGTAAAGTGTCCTTCATCACACTGGCGAGTGAAAACGAAAGTCAAGTTCCAGCTACAGACACGTTTTCGACCCTGAAATGTCTCAATGGTAGCTTAATGACAAATCTAACAACCAAACAGCGAATTCTTTCACGAGCAACAGCAAGCGTTCGATACTTTGCCCCTGTACAAAAATACAACGAAAAAATGTCTGTCTCAGTGTCTGCTGTCTGGCGAGCAATCTTGTCTGTTTGACAAATTTGTCTGTCTGACAATCAGGCAATGAATCTCATGTCAAGCCGTCTTTTGGATCAGGGTTAAAAATCATTTTTGAGGTTAAGTTTAGGTTAAAGGTGACTGACAGCTGCCAATAGAAGATCACATTTCTCTGTTTCATTCCAACCTTCAAAAGTATCGTGTAATTTCTACGTTACAAGCCTAGAAGCCGCGCTCCACGCAGATCCCTCAACTACTGCTCTTCCTGTCACTTTGGACCCTCTCTACAATGTGTCTCGGCAAACCCAAATAATTCCAAAAGCCAGCAGCAGCATACTCATGTGTTCTAATTTTAGCTGCGAGCATGTCGAAGAGTTTAAATCAGCCGGCGAAAAGTGTTGAAGTCACTGGTCATGTGCTCGAGAAAAAAGAATGATCTGAGGCGAACAGTCAGCACAAAGTAAACTCAAAAAAAATGAAAAGCAATACCAATTTTAAAAATCCAAACTTCAGTGCACCCTCCACGGTATTTGAAACCTACATGCAAAATTTGGTTACTGTAGATGGTTCTAATACAAAAAGCCTTCTGCGGTAATTGCGTAATTATAAAGATCCCATGTCTGTATGTCAAGCTAGGGCCTATACGTGGCTTCGATCTAAATACAAGTCTTGACAAGACTTCATAATGATCACTATTTTTCAAATCGCCCTTCCGATTTTTTTTTTCAGTCTGAGGACTTGTGTCCCGCCTACGGACATTCTCACACGCATACATGCACATACATACATACACACATTAGAACATATCCATTAGAAAGCCAGACGATCCTTTTAGGGTCCATATTAAGTTCTACGACGGTCTTTGGACAACTGGTTCAGAGTCCAAGGGATATTTCATGACAAAAAGGGTTGGCATGCATTTAACAATGAAACAATAGTTCCAATACCTGCAGCACTGACCTAAATAAATTCGCGTCTGAGTGTTCTGAAAAGCGAAAAATAATAATAAAATCAACACATTAAGTCTGGGTCCTCTGGTGGCTAGAACCGCAAAGCTTGAGAATCATTGGCAGTGTTTACATGAAAGACCTGACGAGTCCCTTATGACATAACATTACAAGGAGATTCATTCCACTGAGGAAAATATCTGCTGTTGTTGGAGATTCAGGGATTTCATATTTTCTAATCTCATTCTAGAGCTTTGTCTGCTTTCGCTTGGGTGCTCGTAATTTTTCCGGCTTCCGTTGCATTTTGTTCAAAGTGTTTCCGGGTTTCTGCTGTTTCAGCTATGTCTCAAAGTTGAAACAGATGTCGGCAAAAATAACAGTGTTTTTGAGAACGTTAACATTAGTGTGTGTATGAGCTGGTGGTTGAGGGCGTGTGTGAGTGAGTGAGTCAAAGAGTGAGTAAGTAAGCGACTGAGTTAGTGAGTCAGTCAGTCAATCATTCAGCCAGAAAGTAACTGATTCAGTCAGTCAGGCAGGCAATGAATGAGTGTGCATGCATGAGCAAGCGTGGGTGGGTGACTTTTGAAGAGCGTCATTCAGATGCTACGAGTTTAATTAATCACTGAAATAATGGATTTTTTTGTTCTTGGCGAAACTGCCAGAATAGCTCATTATGTGACAGGTTTATGGTAAGTCCTGGCTGTGACCGGTCTAGCGCACGTTACGTTTCAGGATATATCTTCTACACCAAACCTGGGCAACCTATGGCCAGCCCCTCGCCGAGCAAGTATTATTTCAGCGGCCCCCAAGGTCGATTGAAAATTACCTACACACCGGTCACTGAGCTTAAAGTAAAATAATAATAATAATAATAAATATGACAGATAGCCCTAACCCCCTGTTCAAATCAAACAAAAAATAGTCATTAAAAATAAACATCCAATTGACTTATGTTTCGTCGACGACCGTCATTTGTAGAAGGGCTTTAATTTTTAATACGAGACGCGAGAATTACTGATTGGCAAGCAAGAACTGAGAAAAGATCTAGCGGAAGAAAGGCAAGCAAATGGCAGGATGGCATCAGAAAGCATGAGGGGCACAGTACGGTAGAGACAGGCAAAGGGCAGAACCAGTCATAAAAAGTCTGCTTGCGGAGGGAGGGCTACATCCTGCTTGCGGAGGGAGGGCTACATCCTGCTTGCGGAGGGAGGGCTACATCCTGCTTGCGGAGGGAGGGCTACATCCTGCAGTGGATGAACAACACCTATAAGAAGAAGAAGAGTGTGTTTGACTCTCTGCGTTCCCACATGTTTCAGGTCTGAATGATTCTTTGCGAAAGGCTGTTGTTAGGGGAACGTGGTAGTTTACATTGTAAACTATAGATCACCAGCGAACACAACTCAGTATTTTCTCTTTTGGCTTTGCTATCAGACCACGGTCCCCGAGCAAAAGCCTCTGTGCCTGTTCTATACTATCACCCAACATGCGATTTCATGACAAGCCTTTTAATAATACTGCAGAGCGTATAGATCACATGAGGTCAGAAGAACTTTTGAGAGGGTCACCAGGTTTTTATATCACATAACTTGCATTTTTCGGGGCTATAAATAAATCTATAAAAACTATTTTGTCATTTCATGAACAAACCACAATCACTGGTTACCCTCACAAAGAATGAAATAACAGTTCCTAGCTAGCATTAAAGCAGAAAAAAATGGGCTGATGATGTCCATATTCGTATGCCGAGGGTCCATTGAAATCCCTATTATTTAGACTTCTGTGGATTTATCAATAAAACCCATTATTTCTAATTATCAAAGAGTGTAACAAGAAGCCTTTGAAGTCAGGTTGGCCCGACCTGCGACAGATCCTCTTTGAAAAGAGAGGGGGGGGGGGGGGAAAAGCAATATTCGTTTTGTCTGGTATAGCACTGTTCTTCCTATTCTTGTCCTGGATGCCTGGGAAATGGGAAGTACCCGGCCAGTCTACACTTGTAACCCCAAAATACACTATGAGATTACTATCTGCATTGCACAATTCGAACTGTACAACAGCCCTTCATCCTAGACGTGCACCGATGAAAA
Organism: Onchidella celtica; assembly: GCA_963931925.1. Classification (NCBI taxonomy): domain Eukaryota; kingdom Metazoa; phylum Mollusca; class Gastropoda; order Systellommatophora; family Onchidiidae; genus Onchidella; species Onchidella celtica. The sequence continues at coordinate 53,807,620 of OZ007572.1, read as the reverse complement.
TTGGCCGGTGCACAACTAGGATGAAAGGATGTACATTTGATTTGATGAAAATCGGCCAACTAGTTGGGCGGTGACGTCACGACAATCAGTTTGAATGAGACCTCGCGCACCACTCAACTAACTGGATCTCACTCAAACTGAAATGTCATGACGTCACCATCCAATCAGCCGGTGTTTAGGTTTGGAGCCAAATGAAATAGTGCAATTGGAGCCGTCCCCTTTAGAATGGCAAAGGTTCTATCTACACGTTTTGCTGAACTGAGTTACACACTACACACTGCTCCTACGGGCTTACACCATGGTGTGTCAAAGTACCAAGCGGATTCAGTGTGTACTCTGTAAGTATGGCCAGAAAGAAAAGTCGTATCTCTAAAAGGTCTGAGCGCATGAAACTTCAATCATCAATTTCTCAAAAGTTAAAGGAACGGAGTTACAGCCTTGTTGTTCTAAGGCAGGGGTCACCAAACTACGGCCGGCCGGCCCGCGACGTCAGTTCATCCGGCCCGCCATGGTACTTGGTTTTGTTTGATTAAACCAGGGATATCTAGAGCTACGGGATGGACAGATTGCTTAATGCGGCCCGCGCTTGTAAGTCTGTCAGTTATCCGGCCCTCTGTGAAAAAAGTTTGGTGACCCCTGTTCTAAGGGGATGGAATTGTTAAGGATCGGATTATGACGTCAGCTAAGTATTACATTTCAAATGTCAATGCGGTCTGGTATCAAATTTTCAACACAGCTTTATGTTCTCTTTAGTGCAGTCAAGTCGTCACAATGTGCGGGCGGCCCCGTTAATGTTAAAAGCCCAGACTAAACCCTAATTATCTTTATTCATGATGTGAAAGTTCTCAAATTTATCCACCCACTCGACTGTCACGTAAAATCCGCGGTACACACAAACTCTCGTGCATGCACTTGAGTGGGTGAGGGTGACAAAAATCGAGCGTGATGTAATTTGATGTTTTAACGTTTTCGCATACACGATTACATTTAAAGTTAATGTACGCTTTTTATTCTATTCCGTAATTGGTTTTTCCATGAAAAGTGTAATGTTTCATAGCAATTTCGTCGGTTCCACGCAAACGTGATCACTTCCATTGTCACAAATAACGAGGCAATCATCTCTGGCACGGAACCGACGATTTATTCAAACATTTCTAATCTCATCCAATTTCTGCCACTGAAATCTTCAAGTCTACAACATGGCTTTTTTTGTCTACTGCCGTGTCAAATTCCTAACCATGTGCCATCTTGTGCCTTTTAAGGACATGAGCCATGGGGGACACGCTGGACTTGAGGCAAAGTGCTCAACTCTAATGCCAAAGGTACCGGGTTCGCTCCCCAGTCGGTGCATACATGTTGGAATTTGTACTTTTTTGGGGGGAGGGGGGGGATTCCTGTCCCTGATCCTATGGTAGGTCGGATCGGGCACCTAGTCTTCTCGGATAAGGACTAAAAACTTTGAGGGCCCTTGCGTACGTTGCACACGTTAAAGATACCTTAGCAGTTGAAAATCGAGAACAGCAGGCCGAACAAGGCCGATGCTAAGGCAAAATTCTAAAACATAAATAAATAAATAAATAAATAAATAAATAATCCTTACAACAACAAAACAAAAAACAAAAAAACAAGACAAGTGAGATGCAAATGCCAAAGGCAGCGGACCTCCGAAAATTAAGAGCTAAACACAACCACTGGTTAATTACATAATATTATCATTATCATAAAGTACTGCCGCATAACTCGATGAGCGTTTACACTGATTTATCACAACGCAAGTCTAACAGAGGACTATGTCCGAATGAAGTTGCGATATTTGTGCTGATCAAGTATTTCCCATTCAGCCAGGGATTAGATCTAGATGCTTCCTGCCTTACTTAGTACGCTGTTCTTCCAAACGAGAGATATGACAGGTCCGATGACATTTCAATTTAACTATTCCATGATGCCTGGTGTGTATTTCGCTAGTTGCTTTTTTTTTTTTTTTTATTCTCTTTTCTCTTATTATCTCTTCCACGCCCCTTTTTACCGTCCTTGACCTGCCTTCTGTATAATATCAACAAGAAAGAAAACTGGACAGCCAAGGAACAAATTTAAACAAGGAGTGAAAACTAAGAGACAAAACTCATGAAATAACCATCAAGCAAGAAGCCAGTGTAAGAAAGATCTAGGAGAAGACAAGATTCACGAATAGAAGGCAACAGCTCGTCCCGTGAGATCTTTTTGTTTCTCGGGGGCCTCGGCATAGTGCTGTTGGCCCCCGAGTCTTGATTGTTTTTCTTTCTTGCTTGATTGCTTGTAGTACTTCTTCTTCTTGTTCTTCGTTCGCCTTTTCTTTCTGTTGTAATCTTTTCTGGTCTGGTTTTCTGTTGTTTTTTTATTGTTTTTTTTATTTTATGGTGTACGCCAAGGTAAGGACAGGTCAAGAGTGATAGGAGGAAGGCAGTTCCAGGACACTGTCCCTTGCAGGAGTTTGATCCCTTTATTGCCAATGAAACATGACTGTCACTAATTGACTGTTTTCCTCTAGAGCCCCAGTTAAAACAAGTATTAAGATATTAAGGCCTAGCAGGGCTCTAGGGTTTATGAATTTTGATGTTTAGTCCTTGGTGCCGCCAGAGAGCCTGACGGCACCAAGACTAGTCCCGCAGCAGAGCATAATTCAGAGCAACAACTCGTCCCCTTAAAATGACAAAGTTTTAACTCCTTCCATCAAGTTTTGAGAAATGGATGACTGAAGTTTCATGTGCTCTCAGCTTTTAGAGAATCGACCTTTTTTTTCTTTTTAGTAATCCCTACAAATTACGCACCAAATCCGCTCGATACTTTGACACATGATTGAGAAAGCCCGTAGAAGTCATGTGTAGAGTGTAACTCAGTTCAACCAATATGTGGAGATAGAAGCTTGCCATTCTAAGGTGATCCACTGTAGGTTGAAATCTTCAAGAAATAAAGATTTCCTCGCGTATTTCGCGTCCATCAAACTGAATCTTCACTGCTATTCTACCCTGTCATGTTCTTCCTCATGCACGGCGCTCTCCTGCTTTGTCACAAGCATTCATGTTGATTGTATCTCCAAAACACGACAACCCAACACAGTTATGTGTACACGGAGCCAGCTCCATGTACACACATTCATTCAATAATGTGGCCAACCTTTATACACGATATGTGAATCATCATTTAAATGAGTGATTTTTCCAACAGCCACCGTTTCCAATTCTCTAGCACACATCGGCCGTTTGCATAATATTTGTGGAATGAAAGACAAAATCACAAAAAAAAATTACAAGGAAAAAAATTCTATAATTCCGTATTTCATGCCAACCGGAGAAAAAAATTACAGATTGCCCAAGTGCATACGTCGATTCCAATGTTGGCCATAATACATTGAGTATGATAGAAAGCTTCTCCACGGGAGGCGGATCATTTTTTGGGTAATTTCATTTGATTTATCGCCCCTTATTCAGAGGTTTTCGATTTGACCGTCAAGGACCTTTCAGCGCCCGGTAAGTGAGACAATTTCCCGGGGATACAGCGATCAAATGTCAAGTTATTGCCATGTTGCGTCCTTCTGTACAAAGAGTAAATACCTGGTTCAAGGGGCGCGCAAAGGAGATAGCAGTACAAGCAGAGGTACGTTGTAAAAAATTTAAAAAAACATGAAGGATGTCTCAACAATGTATACACACTTGAAAGTTTTACTAATACATCTAGCTAGCTCCGAACAACCAAATTTCCTTACACACTTTTGGATTATAATCCACTGCTTTGTCTGTTTGTTTCTCAGCTAAAAAAAAATTAAATAAATTAGGCTGTTGTTACAGGAACGTACGCACCCCAAGCGCTTAGTTAATTAATTCTCTTGTTAGGAGTATTTCGGGAGGAGCTCTCTGGAGTCACCAAAGGCTTTAAAATCACAAAGACTGAATTTTGTCCAAAATGGATGAATTCCTGTAATTTATTGTAATAAATTGAAGCAGTAGACAAAATTTCATAACTTTTTTGGTCCTAGGGCCACAAAAGTTTAGGTTCTCTCGTGTTCCCTCTCTAGCCCCATTACAGTTTGATACAAATTAAGATACATCCAAGTTTACAAGTCAAATTAAAGAGGACCGGGTGTGTAATAACTTGAGTTATCGCTGTGTTTTAAGTCCTACACTGATGACAATGCAGTTCAATGGAGTTGCAAAGAACATTTTGCAGTTCATTTGTGTAATCTATACTTTTGTTTGAGACGCCCCGCAGAAAACACTTTGAAATGCACCGATTCCCATGTCCCTGGTACCTGATTCTCATGTCGGCCAACACAGCCAATCATTTAAAATGTTTTTTCTTTATTTCAGACTATAATTTCCGTTGGAAATTGGCATGGCACTTTCAAATCAGGTAATGCTATCCATAACAGAAAGAGAGCTATCTTCGGACAATGTTTTTGTAACATCCTGTTGTCACTATAAATAATGTTGTTGTTGCCGCCGATTATGTTGTTGATATCATCGTTGTGACGAGCGATGTTGATGTTGTCGCTGTTGTCGTTATCACCGCTACTGTCTGGTCTCATCAGTTCCGGCCCGTTCAGACTGTCTTGGGTCAGTCAGCGAGAAGAGAGATCTCGCGCACTGGGTCAACACAGACGCATAACCATGGCTCAGTGCGAAGTTAGCCGAACGCTCTTAAAACTATGTCAATATCCACAATCATTATTTAATGATGATGAAAACATCACAGATGTGGCAGGAAATGCTGCTCACGTACAACTAAATAGGCTGTTCCCTTTCTTTCTGACTGACAAGCACAACTATCTCCCGGCCCTGCCCGGTATAAATCTTCTTCTCCACTAATCCTCCCCCCTTCCCCCGGCTTCAACACAGCTGGACGGTGAACACTCTGTGATATCTCTATTGGGCTTGACCTGCAAACTGACCCTAAAGAGGCAGGCTTCTTGCGCTTAACCACACTGTTGAAAATATATCCATGCTTTTACAAACTGGCCTTGTGTCGTGATGTGCCTTCACAAATGAATTTCTTCCATCTAAAACGGTCACCGTTTGCAATCCAAGTCCACCCAAACACGGACTGGTCAAGCAGACCTTGGTTAACCAAATTTGATGCGATTTGGTTAGTCAGTCCGGGAGATTACCCTGGCTGGATGGGAAACCTTCACGACATCAACTCAGAAATATATAAGACATGATAACCTACCTCAGATAGGTCACGACACCACTTGAATAAACAGACAGCATGGGACAAATCCACCCTGTAACTTGTTCATAAAGTGTTGCTCTTCAGGGATTGGGGAAAATCGGGACACAAAAGAATGATGTATGATGTACATAAAAGTACAAGACCTGGTCAACTCACGCAGTGCGCTTAAAATATATGCAGCCCAAATAAGATATATGGAAATATATGGAAATTCAACGTATCGCCACGCTAACACAAGTGTCGAAGAACTGCATGCAGAAATGTTGTTTTTTTTCCCCTCACGTTTTCCAGAATAGCTATCGCTCCTAATAGAAACCTCTCTCTCTCTCTCTCTCTCTCTCTCTCTCTCTCTCTCTCTCTCTCTCTCTCTCTCCGTTTGCCCTTATTCTCTCCCTTCCCATTCTCATCCGACTAATCACCAAAGTACTCTGAATCACACAAGAACAAACCACCCTGCTACCAACTGCCAAAACCGGTGTAAACTTTGAGAGTACCACAGGATAAAATTGTCCAAAAAAACTATACTAACAACAAACAAACAAAAAATTACCGTCAAGTTGCCCAGAAGAAAAAAAAATTTCCGCTATGGAAACGTATATATCAATTATGTATGCATGAACTCCTGAACAAACTCACAACTTAAGTGCCGAGCCCAAAAAGCTATACCCGTCGTTCAAATCCTGTTAGAGCACTCCTTCCTTCTGCAGATTCAAAAATATCTGTAGGTTCCATTCTCTTACCAACGTCCGTGTGTACATTTCCTCCTTTTTTTCACTGCCCTCGCATTCCCGACGGTAAATGTTGATTTCAGGAGAACGCAGTCACCTCGCGTGCCGTGTGAGTTTATTGACGTCATCCATCGCTATCTGTGTCTAAATGACCGGTTTTGTGCACGGCCTTGCATCAATAACGTTGTGTGTGTCTACGTCCGTGTGGACACGTGTACGCGCTCGCGTGTATGACTCCGCGGAGATAAACAAGTCAACAACCATACTTTATCCGTTCGCGTATTGGCTACATAAACTGCACTGCTCACATGTGACTGGATCTGGCGAAATCGGGCTAAAGACGAATGACTAAATTCCCGGGAAAACCTGTCCAAAAGGGGGAAATATTTCCCATGGAAAATGAAATTTGCATATAACATCAAATTTAGGCACTTTTCTGTATTCAGTTAAAATATTTTGCTTGAAATCGTCTTAAAAACATTTTATTTTGATTTTTAAAAGAGGAATAAAAGATTCGCCCCAAGCCTGATTTCGCCTAATCCATTCATCAATATAGTTGGTTTTAACTGGACTAGTATAATTCCAGAAAACATGTTCTTTACCGATAAATTACGAAGTGTATTAACGCTGAATATAAGACACGGGCTACAAATATTTCGAAAAAGGCCAAGTGGACACTAGGAGATTTTAGTATTATAGAGTACTGAAATCATGACAGCCAATTTATGACCCAAAAAGAACAAGACAATGGACAAATTATGTACAAGAAAGACACTATAGTGTGGAGATACCCCAGTCATTCACCCTTTAGAAACAGTACTGTTATTAATTCTGAAACGTTCCAAATAACTCTCAAAATATCACCCTGTTATTTCAAGTGACTTTCATGCACCGAGAGTTAGTTCTATAAAAATCAGCTTTGCCAGAGTTTACCTACCAACAATCAAAGAGGATTCGGAGAAAACAATGTATTTCAAGATAATTATTTTATTTTCTCAGTGATGTCCCAATTCCACAAGCGAACGTAACAAACGAAAGGACGGAGTGCAAAAATGTTAGAGGGGAATATTTCGTGACAGGAATGACGAAGTTGCCGGTGAAATGAAATCAGAAGAGGGGAAGGGAAAAGTGTGGTGTTTTTAAGATGAAATAGTTGGTATGATGACAATAGCAATGATGACAGAAACCAGACTACCAGACTACATCCCAGTGTGCAGGAAAGTAAGGTTGACACAATGGTGAACGATTTGACGTTGAAAAAAAAAGAGAGAGAGAGAGAGAGAGAGAGAAACTGCAGGTAATGCACCTTGGTGTTATTTTCTTTGTTGCAGTTGTCGTTTTCGTTCCTTTCTTTAGCATTGGAAAGTGGGGGGGGGGGGGGGGGGAGGGAGTCGCGTTAGATCCTTCTGAAAAACTAAGTCTAGGAGCAAACATATGACTTAGTAGAGTTGCAGGATCGTACAGTTGTCCTTGTTTCTTTAAATGTAGACGAGTGTATGGGAATGTGCTCAAATGCAAAACTCGGGTACATTGCAGCGTTGACAGGAACGTGAAACTAAGACCCGAGTGCAACACGACAGCAATTCACGTGTGTACGCATGCGCCTAGCCTTGGTGACAAAACAGAAAAAAACGTGGAAACAGATACTATTTGGGGAAAAGAGTCCTTAAGGACCCCTGCAGGACTCATAACGAAACCACTTGCACACTCTAGTATCCAATATGAAGCTATCTAAAAAAAAATGGGGCAAAGGATTTCCAAATAATTTACGGCATCCTTAAGTTTACGGCCAAAATACAAGAGCTTTTTAGTTTAGGTTTCAGGTAATCCGTGCTGACAGTTTCATGCAAACTGTATATTTCAGCTGTCCCGACACTTCGACTTTTCGTCTTCCTGGTAAGAGTTTTTGTTTCCTAATGTTTCCAGCTGTTCAACCATTTTATGCTATGCTTATTTCAAGTTGCTCGGGTTCTTCGTGTTCTAGATGTTGAGATGTGTCTGAGTTTAAAGACAGCACGTCAACCCGATTACGGTCAGGTTGCCCTGGGGAGAAGCATGTCGATAGACAGAATAGAAAAGAATCATTGGACAGAAGAAGACCCTCTATCTATTCGAAGGGCCCGTGTGCACGTTGCGCACGTTAAAGATACCTTAGCAGTTGGCAATCGTGAAGAGCAGGCCGTACAAGGCCGCTGCCGGGGCAAAATTCGAAAAAAAAAAAAAAAACCATGCCTACCACAACAACAAAAATGAAAAACAAGAAAAAGTGAGGTGTAAATGCCAGGGGCAGCGAACTTCCTGAAATAAAGACCCAAACACAGGAGACCCTACCGGGACCGTCAATCAAGCACCCTACCGGGACCGTCAATCAAGCACCCTAGCGGGACCGTCAATCAAGCACCCTAGCGGGACCGTCAATCAAGCACCCTAGCGGGACCGTCAATCAAGCACCCTACCGGGACCGTCAATCAAGCACCCTAGCGGGACCGTCAATCAAGCACCCTAGCGGGACCGTCAATCAAGCACCCTACCGGGACCGTCAATCAAGCACCCTACCGGGACCGTCAATCAAGCACCCTACCGGGACCGTCAATCAAGCACCCTAGCGGGACCGTCAATCAAGCACCCTAGCGGGACCGTCAATTAAGCACCCTAGCGGGACCGTCAATCAAGCACCCTAGCGGGACCGTCAATCAAGCACCCTGCCGGGACCGTCAATCAAGCACCCTACCGGGACCGTCAATCAAGCACCCTAGCGGGACCGTCAATCAAGCACCCTACCGGGACCGTCAATCAAGCACCCTACCGGGACCGTCAATCAAGCACCCTACCGGGACCGTCAATCAAGCACCCTAGCGGGACCGTCAATCAAGCACCCTACCGGGACCGTCAATCAAGCACCCTACCGGGACCGTCAATCAAGCATCCTACCGGGACCGTCAATCAAGCACCCTACCGGTACCGTCAATCAAGCACCCTACCGGGACCGTCAATCAAGCACCCAGGGGTGTTGAGATGGCGGCGTAGTCAGTTCTGAAGTTTACAAGAACGTTGTTGTTGTTGTTGTTTTCAAAACAGTCATTATAAATTGCCTGTTGTTAGGGGCATGTGGTAGTTTACATTCTAAGCCATTGCTTAACAGTGAACACAACTCAGTATTTTATCTGTTGGGCTTTGTAATCAGACCATGCCCTCCTAACAACATTCTTCAAAATGAGTATAAGACTGGTCAGTTAAAACTTGCTATGTCCGGTCTTTATCTTCGGAATGACTATCTGAGAGGCGCCATAACTCATGCAAAATATGACTTACCCAGTTTTGGAAAAAAAACGCTTTTTAATTATCACCACAGTGAGGTGCAAATGCTTCGGCAGTGGTACCCCAAAACGCAAAAAAAGATGTTCAGCACTCATTATCACCAAAGCGAGGCTTGCGTTTTTCCGCGAAAACATAATAAGAGAGGGTGTGGCATCAGAAATCTAGGTCTGCAGCACGTGACCTCGGTGTAAGAAAGCGATAATGACGGTGAGTACACATGCACGTGCAGGGAGGAGAACTCGGTGCGCGTGTATGTAAAACAGATCAAAACAAGGGAGTGCTGAAAGGGCGATGCGTAAACATCAACAGCATTAAACGCTTTGATGGCTGCTCGGGGACTTACACAGGGATTGATGTGAAAACAGAAGAGGTGTATGACAGAGACAAGGAAAGTATATAAAAAGCACCATAACTGAAAGAAAACACTGGCGGTATCACTTCCTCTCTCTACACAAATGAAAAGAAAATATCGACAGCGCAGAATGAATATCGTGTATATCCTTTCCCCCCCCCCCCCAAACCCACCCAAAATATATTTTTTTTCTTCTGGTAAATAAAATCACCCAGCAAAGGATGGTCTACGTACTGGTTAAATGTCTAATTATTATATATTAATAAGGGGCGGAGATATTGACACTTTTATGCTTTATGATGTTCGTAGTGTACAGAAAGCTGGGTGACAAGGACGGAGAAGGAAAATCATCATCTGATTTGTGGTTTCTGTTTGGATATTCTGTAAGGGCTTCACTGCACCCCACACTGTCTTGTTACTAAAATGCGAAAGCTATGTGGTAAGATACCTAAATAGGGCAAATAAAGGTAAATGTAACACAGAGGATAAACATTTGCAAATGGAAAACCAAATCAGTTATCGAAAGTGAAATATAATTCAAGCTAAAATGAGGAATAGTTGTCTATATAGAAGAGATTGGCAATTCTTGGTAGGGCCAGTGTGTTATGACGTTAAAAAAAAAGCGCGTTATATGTGAAGATCACTTAATCCTAAGTCAAACTCGATTCATAAACCCTTCACACTAAACCACGATCCTGACCCTTGTCCTTAAAATTTAATTGTAGCCCTCCGTCAGCCCTCGGACACTGACATTCGGAATCAAGACCTGAGTCGTAAGGGACGTGTCACCAGCCACCAATGTCGGCTCGTAAAGAGTGCAAACTATTACCACCATCAGAAGAACAAGTAACATTCATTCTTTAGGAAGCCATTATTTGTTAACAATCATCGGTACAGCGCTCTTTATTTCTGGATTTCAATTCCGATTGTGCCTAATACACAGGGGTTTAAAAACTAAATATGAGTCTCGATCGCAATTTCACCACAGGAAGTCACATAATGCAAATAGATTTCATCCAATCAACAGAAATAGCACCTGTTCTACTTCCTGTTCTGTTTGCAACAAGTAGAGAGCCAGAGTTTTCCTTCTTTGCACTGGAAACTGAAGGAGTTTTTTTTTTTACCTCACGGAAATGTCTGTCTGAACCCGATACAGCACCGATGCTATTCAAGGCCAAGGATGGGTGGAACATGGGATTGATGAAGGAGTGCGGGGGGGAGGGGAAGAAGAGAGTACTGAGAGAATGAGCAATTTAAAAAAAAAAAGTTGAATGACAGACAGAAATAAATGAAAAAAATAAGCAAAACAGAAGAAGAGGCAATAATTTGGACAAAACATCCTTCCAACCCCCCCCCCCCCCCCACCCCCCAACGACCGCGCGCAAACAGAAACATACACACGCACGCATACACACACATAATACACAAACACACACGAGGCTAGTCACTGATCATTTAGTAACAAAAGAAAAATCACATCACAAGCCTTGCACAAATGTACCAAAAAAAAGTCATACCAGCAACTGGCACTGCCGTACTTTAACTTCAAGACTTCTTGTCCTGTTTTTCGGCTGTATTTGTTGCCATCAAAATTTGAGACACTTACGAGGAAGCAATCAGCAGTGGAACTGCACGCAAAAATGAGAGGATTAAACAATTTATAGGGAAAGTAACAAATTACAATGCGATAATGGGGAAAAAGTGACGAACAGAGAAAAACAAGATTTATTTTCATCTTGATCATGTTTTAAAATACATTTCGTGTCTTACGTTAATCTTTGTTTCCAAATAAACTGATGTCGACTTTCAAATATTTTCCTTTCCTCTTACAGCTGTATTTTCATGCGTACGGTAACGGAAACGGCAAAATGGAAACGTCAAAAATCTATCAAGTAGTAAAAAAAAAAGAAAAGAGTATTTCCATGTGTGCGGAAATACCGACAAAACGATTTTTTTTATTTCACCACTTGCAGGGTTTTTGATGTTTCCCCTGCCGTTTCCGTACATACAGCTAAAGTCAGAAGTTACGTGTATTGAAAATCTATCTCACTGACTTTTCACACGGGTGTTCTAAACCATGATGCCGAATTCTTGAAAGCACATTTCGAGGTATATAACAGAACTTTGATAGTTTTTGATATCGAAGACAAACTCTGACAACGAAAAATTAATAAACACTCCTTTTGAGGACGACAAAAACATTTTTTGGAAGGAAACCAAACATTTTTAGGATGACAGAAAAATCTGTTGCAGAAAAACAAAAATTGCTCTCTGGGGGCAATTAAAATCCTCTCTGGCATCGATTGAAAAACTAAGGACTATCAGGACGCCCCTGTGAGGACGATCAAGTTTCTTCGATTGATTAACGAAAACTCTTATAAATAACTAACCAATGATGCACCGAGCGGCAATATTGCACCAGAAACGAGTCAGTAAAGATAAGGGCTCTCGAAATTTAGCACTTCATGGTCATTACTGCAAGTTTAATCTGAGAAAAGTTGTGTCACTGACAACTGGAAGAATTTACCCAAAACACCGCCACTCACAAGGTGGAGAGGTTAAAGTGTGCATGAATCCACTGAATCGACAGACTAAATAGCATAACTCTGCCAAAACGCTTGATTTTGCTTCCAAAACTAATTAGGGGTGAAACAGACCATTTCTGGTGTAGGTGCCATACTGGTGGTTCCCCGCCTAATTTTTATTATTCATCACACTAAAACACAAGGCGCTGTCCACACCGCCTGGTGTTTTTGTGTAGGCATAATAGTAAGCCGGCGAGCCACCAGCCTGGTGCCTACACGAGCCTTGATCTGTTTGACCCCTCAGAAACGTATGACCTTCCTGCCCTCAACTTAACAAGCAGCTGACTGTCAACAGTGAGATCTATATAAAAACCTTTGTTCTTCATACTCTCTACATTTCTATTGATGGTATTTGAAGCTAAACTTCCTGTAACATTAATTTCGTTCCAATAAGGTAACAGAGAACCTCCCTGGCACCGGCGATCTTGTGTTTCTGACACCTCACGTGACTGAAGTCTTCAGGTGGAGTAAACAAGTTGATGGAAATCTTTGGCCATTGAGAACTTCAATGGTCCGAGTAACTCGAGATAAACAAGCGTCAAAACAAATTGGTTTACACTGAATGGGAATGAGTGCCAGGCACACCAAGACAAAATAATGCAGTGTGGAGGGAAAGTAATGAGTGGTAGTGGGTAGACTAGTAGTGAGAAAATAATGAGAGGCTAAAGGAATGTAAGAGTGACGGAAAGCAATGTTGGTAGAAGGCAAGTAATTAGCGGTATAAGGAAGGTAACCAGTGGTAGAAGGAGAGTAATGAGTGATAGAGGGAGACTCTCGAAAGGCACATGGAAACCAATGATTGATATAAGGAAAGTAACGAATGGTATCAGGAAGGCGAATAGTGGTAAAAGGAAAATAACGAGTGGTAGGCGGAAGGTAACGTGTGGTAGAAGGAAAGTAATTAGTGGTAGAAAAGCTGTAAGGAGCGGCAGAAGGAAAGTAACGCGTAGTAGAAATAAAGTAACCGATAATCAAGGTAAAATGATAACAAGTAAAATAGGCAGATTACATTACCCGTAACTTCCCAATCATCAAATGTGCAGTAGGTGACTGAGCTCAAACATAATTATGGACACTCATGTATTCCGTGATTTCCGCCTTTTAAGTAATCTCTTCCCATCTGTCTTTTATTTATTCTATACATTTACAATTTCCTTTGGTGTTTTTTTTTCCTCCACGTTTGTTTATTCGTTTTCCCCCGCCATTCTTCCTATTCTACGCCTTTGTTTCTCTCATCCTCTCTCGCTTTTTCTTTTATCTCGATCTTTCTTCCCATCATGTTGCTCTGACCTGTCATTGCCATCTCTGTTTATCGCAGTTACGTGGTCAGAAAAAACCAGGGGCTGCGGATATGACGCCCACAAACTGCAGGCCGTTATCGTTTCTGTTGGCCAGAGAGTGCCCCATACAGCCTACCATAATTTAACCGACAAAAGGAGGGCTATGTTCTCTGCATCTCTTTGTCTCTCTCTCTCCCACACACACACACGCCCACAAATCTAAACTCCATCCCCAAAAAAAGCTTTGAGTCCAAGAGATGAAACAGCCAAGTACCACAATTGATGCTGGGTCCATTTCACATGACCACTAATCTTATCCACACCATATACAGCCCATTACACTGATTTGGCCACTTGTTATCGATGTCGGCATAGCGGATGACGGTGCCGGTGGTTGCGTGAACGTCTCACATTCAATACAAACCACATGCGCATCAAAGTGCACACCAAGTGCCAG
>OZ007572.1:53736195-53788695 GCA_963931925.1 Onchidella celtica | reverse complement strand
CCCTACACCGTCTCCGTGCCTGAAGTTCCTAGACCAGATTTTGTCCAATGTCCAGGAGACTGATAGAAATTTGAAAGTCTAATCCTCTGGTAAGGTTTTTTTTTTTTTTTGGTCTGACAATGTCATGTCTGGTGTCTGGACGGAGTGGGTGGATAATGATACTATAATCAAATTATTATTATTATTCTAGAGTAGCGTCGCTGTGTTGTTGTGGGTGGCTGTAGAAAGTTAAGATGGATGGAGTTTGTAATTGCTTGATTACAAAATTGACGAGAAGAGAGGGGACTGGAAATCGACTAGAACTCGAGAGAGGCAAATAGAAACACACATACACACACACAGAGACAGAGAAAGCCACAGAAAACAGACCGACAGAGAGAGAGACACACACATACACAAACTGACATGGAGAGAAAGAGAGAGAGAGAGACAGAGTCAGACAGAAGGACAGAAGACAGACAGACAGAGAGAGAGAGAGAGGGAGACGGAGATGGAAGAAATTATAAAGACTGGGGTAGAAAAACTATACTGGAGAAAAGAGGAGAACGATGGACAGAAGAGATTAGTAACTGTAGGAATCAACCGATCTCGTGGTCAGGGCGGACGGGCGGGTAAAGATATGGCAGAAACGAAAAGCGTAGATAGATGGGTTGTAGTTGAAGGAACAGATTGAGAATGACCGAGCGATAATGATGATGACTCTAGTGAAGATGAAGATGATGATGATGAGGAGGAGGAGGAGGATTGTTATGGTGGTGATGATGATGCCCATGACGACGATGGTGCTGACGATGGCGATGACGACGCTGATGATAGTGATGACGGCGCCGATGATGATGGTGCTGGTCATAATAATGATGAAGCATTCTTGTAATAACTCATCGAATAACACCAGCACTGAATATAACATCAAACTGTACACCAAACACACGTTGCCAGACAGTTGCACACAGTGGCCAAGTAGACAGGCCGACATAATCACAGACAACTATGCAAACATACCACATACAGAGGGGGAAAAGCATTCAGACAGCACCACAAAGAAACAAACCAAAAGTAAATATTATACTTAGACATATAACCGATATTCAGTCTGTAGATCGATGAAATATACAGACAGGAATACCTGTCAATACATAATTATGTACACACACTGAGTAACAACGGACATGTCTTTGTGGACAGAAAAATCACAGACAAGGTAATAAGCTGTCAGGCAAGCTGACAGACTGGCAGGCACAACAAACATTTCGACGTCGGTATGATCAACCGGCGTATCGCTAAATTCTGTGTTTTTCACATTATGTTTGAGATCCACATGCAATTAACTTAATATCCTGAGAAAGATTTAGCCAAATGCAAAATGTTTTGTTGTTGTTGTTGTTGTTGTTGTTGTTGTTGTAAAGACGCACTCGTCCTACTGCGTATCTTTACACTGTCCCTTCCTGGGTGTATAATGACTAATGTGCATAATTATTAGAGCCTAGCTCGCCTGCATGCGGATCTCTTCTTAGCGTATCGCAGCTCACAGTTTCTCTGCACGACTAAACGACGTAAAGGGAGTTACGTCTCGTAACTAGTATTCTAGCGACACCCCGGTTCGTCATACAGAAGGACTTACTTCCTGGTTTACTGAGTTTAACTAAGTCTATAATCACCTGTGCCCACCAACTGCTGTATCAGTGTGATAATCCGGTAATTCTTCGTGCCAATATGCATAACACGAATAAAACTGTTGCAGAAAATGAGAGAGAACGTGAAACACAAGGAAATAATAGGTGCAATTATCTCCACTTCCGGGTCCATGCGACATCATGACTTCGCTCAGATCTGCCTAATGTGCGGATTCAGAATTTGAGGGCAAATATCCAGCATCAAAGTAACAGTTAGGCTGGTTGTGCACTTAGCCACGTCTGTTTTGCCTCCGGTATAGTGCGAGTTGTGAACTATGTGGAGTTCAATAAGGCCCCACGCACTGGCGAGTCCGGACCAAGTGGGGACACAGTGGTCTAGAGGCAAAGTATTCGCCGCTCATGCCGAGGGCACCGGGTTCAAATCCCGGTCGGTGCAGGCATGTTGGGATTTGGGATTTTGCTCATACTTTCCTGTCCCTGATCCTATGGCAGGCAGGATCGAACACCTAGTCTTCTCGGATAAGGACGAAAAATTCGGAGGGCCCTTGTGCAGGTTGCGCACGTTAAAGATACCTTGGCAGTTGGAAACCGAAAAGAGCAGGCCGAACAGGCCGCTGCCCAGGCAAAATTCTAAAAAACAAAAACAAAATACCAATCCCTACCACAACAAGAAAAATAAAAACCAGAAACTTGAGGTGTAAATGCCAAGGGCAAGGAATCTCCTAAAATAAAGATCTAAACAGTCTGGAACTTTTTAGTCTGTCTCACTAGTTCCGCCTCGACAAAACTATCTTGAGACAACTCACGGAAAGAAAGCCCCCGCTCACAGTCAAAACTGACACGAGACAGATAGATTTGACTCAGTGTCCACACAAGCCTCATACTTATATACCGCAGGTATAGAGCAAAATTGTTGTATCTCTAGGTTTATGAATTGGGGTTCATAATGGCAATACTGTAATAAGGACAAACTGCTTCTTGCAATTTTTTCATTATTCCGCTATCTTTAACCAGTTACAAGTTACAGAGAAGCAGTATTGTTGTATCTCCCTTAAAAATGAGATCATTGAGAGCAATATTGTGATGTTTCCGAGTAAGCTCCTATTATTTATAAACCTGGAGATACAACAATTTTGCTCTATACCCGCGATACTGAATGCAGATTATCCTCGAAAAATGCAAGGGGAAATGAATGGCTGTTCAAATAGTAGCAGGAAATCGTGTGCGTGTGTGTGTGTGTGTGTGTGCGTGCGTGCGTGCGTGTGTGTGTGTGTGCGTCTATGTGTGTGTCTGGGAGGGGCGACGGGTGTTGAAATGACAAAGAAAAGCCAGGAAGGAAGGAGAAGGAAAAAATAATGGTGGATCGAGAAAAAGTCGGGCAAATTGAAAGAACCATGGGATAGAGTGATGGTACCAGTGAAAAAAATAAATGAAGAGGAAAGATAAGTGAACTGTCAAGGAAATGGAAGGAAGAAACAGGAACATTAAAAAAACGGGGAAAAAAACCACACGGCCAAAGACAAAACAAAAAAAGAGCTGTGTGACAGAGTGATGGTTGTAGTGAACGAAAAATAAAGGTTATTTATTTTGGGAGGGGGGAGGGGGGTAGATACGTGAACTGACAAGGAACTGGAAGACAGGAATAGGAAAGAAAAATGGACGAGAGGAGGAGAGAACGAAAGCCAAATGAAGAAACAGACTCCTGAAACAGTCGGATGGTAGTAGTGAAAGAATAATAGGGGGGGGGGGGAGATAGAAGAAACGGAAAAAGCAAGAAAGACAGAAAAAGCAAGAAATTAAAAAAAAAAAGGATGAGATGGGGAAAAAAATGCTAAAGTGAAAGGAAAGATCCATGGGATAGAGTGAATGTAGTGGTGCAGGAAAAAGTAAAGAAAGAAAAACCAATGACAGACTGACGTAATGTGACACACAAAAACATGGGCAAGCAAAGTTCAGACCCTAGTAGGTCTCACGTCCTCAAGAAATCTAATACTCTCGCTTTTAGAAACACAATTTCAATCACTGACAAAATATTTTGCTATCTGAGCTCGCTGGATCTATATTAACATCACACGGATATTGAGAAAATAAGTTTCTAATCAAGTGAACTCGTCCCAGAAGATCACCAGAAGTTTCAATTTGTTGGTTTTGACTTCACAAAGTACACACAGCAAAGCAACAAGAGAACTATTGATTACAGGGAGCAAGCCAGTATGTTTTGTCCCAATGCCATTTTAAACCAAAATGCTATTACTGACACCAACAAACAAGGAGTCCACCTTTTCGAAAGTTCATCTCATTTTTTGTAAAATGATCTTTACTCATTTCTGGAAAACAATCTGTTAACCAACTTAAGTTGCAATTTTCAAATTCCTGAGACTTTGAGCTATGATAAAATAATGCAGTAGTTTCAAGCCGTGAGAGAGAATCTAAAAAGTGAAACATAGTCTATTAATTTCCTACTGAGGACTTTCAATCTCTATAATGTTACAAGCAAACATTACTGTTGACAATTCACGGGTCTGTAAAGACCTGTTTACATTGGTAGGTTTTAGGAATAGAAAAAAAGGAATGGGGGACTGTGAGGGAAGAATTCTCCTGGCGTTCAAGTCTTTTGTTTTCCGATTTCCCCCTTCGAAACGCTGTTTGTTTGCACTGGTCCATTTTCTGATTCTGAATGAGAAATGATGCGCATCGTTTGTTTTGGTCATGTTTCGAAGGTGGAAACCGGAAAAACAAAAGACGGAAAACCAGGAAAGTTCTTTCCACACTGTCCCTCATTCCTTTTGTCTATTCCTAAAACCTACCAGTGTAAACAGGCCTCAATGCTGAAACTGAAAGAGTTGAACATCTCTGACCGCCATCCCTTCCTCCCTGTCCAAACTGGATCTCACGTTTAGCGTGCATTTGCTTTTCACAATAATCATTTACATTTTTTTTTTCGCAAAGCTCTTATTGACATAACACAAAATTCCCTATCTTTACAGCTTTTCAGATGGAAGTAATCAGCTTCAACGAAGATTAAACTTTTCCCAATTTCTCTGATCATTTCGAGTTTCAAATGAAATTGAAAGCCGAGTTCGATTACATAAAAACCACTGATAGATAAAAGACTTTGATATTAACTCAAATATATAGCCCACAGATCTGATGTACTTTAGATGCACTGTTAAACAAAATCTAAGTAATCAATTTTTGTGTTGTTTTCTCTCTCCCCGTGAGGTTTGTTTCTCACGTATGAGGTGTGAGTTATCTGACAAAAGCATAAAAATGCGTCTCCTTGAGTGCAAACGCAAAGCTAAATTCTTCCTAATCTACCCATTCACCCCACTGAATTCCGTCAAGACTTCCATTTTGGGGGCACCGTGACATAATTATGATGATATATTTGATGTGTTTTGTGCCGTTTTTCAGACCAATGAGTGAAATTAGCTGGTACTCCGTCACAAGCGGGATTCGAATCTTCACCTCTTGCACCCGAGTGTAAACAAAATAAATATCACAGACGATACTAGGAAGCTCAGCTGAGGTTCTTTCCTTTGAAGGACACCTGCCCTTGACATTTCTATCTCGTCACGCCGAAGACCCAGTATCGCTGAAGTTCTTGCCTTTGAAGGATAGCTGTCCTTGACATTTCTATCTCGTCACGCCGAAGATCCAGTATCAGAGACGGGAGAACGGCCCGTTAAGCAAATCAGGCTGTATCAGAGACGGAACTGGTTGGGGGCGGGGTGGGTTGCATCAGGCCAATGAGGCGTGTGTTGAAGATCCTTATTTAGAGAAGATCACAGCCACAGGCTGGAATGAGGCCCTTTGTTTCTCGGGGGCCTCAGCGCAGTGCTGTTGGCCCCCTGTTCTTGATTGTTGTTCCTTCTTGATTGTTGTTCCGTTCGGTTTGCACGTCTTTCAATATCAAAAAAAAAAAAGCACATCGGTTATAATAGTCAAGGTTGGGTAGCAGCACAGGCTAGTCGCAGTTGCCATTCGGCTCCTCCTCCTCTCCAGGGTATCACCCACCACTGTTGATCAACGGCTTCCTACCATTTCATAGCTAATCATGCTCTCACACACCTGGCGACCAGGCCGACCCGAAAAGACCTGGCATCCTGGCCAGTTGGAAAGAATCTCTGCGCAGGCCAATCGCTGACGAAACCAGGAGCCAGTCAGGCCAATGGAGAGTAAGTGTCGTTTAACAGGAATACCGTAAGAAATTAGCTTTTACACCGTCTGAGGTGGGATTCGAACCTCTGGCATCCTTGTTAAGTGTTCTAACCACAAAGCACCATTTGGCCGGCTGAGTATTAAACAATGATGATTGCCAGAACATCTTTTCGTGTCTTTAATCTAATCTTTCCGCCTACCCCACATAACTCTTTATGTGCCAGTAGCCGATGAATCGGTTCTTCTGCTGGTCACGTTTGTGCCAATCACCGATGTATCGGCGCACAAGAATGCTAGGCTATTTTGTTTCGGGAAGAAGGAAAGTCGACCTTCCATCCATATTTTCTCCCCCCCCCCCCCCGCCTATTTTCTTCCTGTATCGGCAAACGTGGAAAAATTCATTGCACACAAAGAGTTAATAACCATCATTCAGCTGACACATTTCATATCTCGATGCTGATCAAAATGATCATATTAATTTGTTATAAATCTTGATGCTAGCATAAATATCCGCGACATATATATAACTAGCCGAGTTCCCGGCCCTGCCCGGGATAAATTGATTTATTAGTTTCAGTTCTGGGTGATTATTATGGACCTGCTTCATTTTGCCTGTTCCTTTAGCTTTATTTTATTTTTGTTTGTTTGTTTGTTTTTAGATACGTTTTACTGCTCTCCTATTGCGCGTTGACGTCCTGTGCGTCCCGCCAGCACCCGTCAAATGGCTACGTACGATTTGCGCACGGGTTAGTTTGTTTGCACATCGCAGGAAGTGATAACGTCATGTGTTAATGGAAAAGAAATATTATATTTTCCTAGGCATATAGAAAACAGAAACCTGTACTTTTGGCCTTGCAGCGTCAATCTCCCAATTCCAGACCCTTTCTTTTTCCTAGTCTAGGCACACTGAGAACACACAAAGGTTCATACTTGATAGACTTAGAGTTAGAACTCAATCTCATCATTCAAATCAGTCCTAACCGGAAGTTGTTTTGTGAGTGTGATACAGATACCGGAACCAATCTCAGTTACGTACATTTGCCGAAAAAATAGATCGAACACCAATGTGTCGCAACCTAGAAACTAATACAAACGTTCTGCGAGTTATTAATTATTTTTTTATTTTCTGTGCAGGGGACACGACGACAGTCTATACTAAGCGCTGCATAAAATTTGAGGGCCACCGAATCAGGATTAACAGAGGAGTAGCGAAAGGCGCGCTGTAATTATCGTAAAGTTTCACTTTTATTAGTATAGATTGTATAAATTAAACTAACACAAATGAGTGTAAAATAAATACCAAATGAGCGTGCAAAAACACTTTGCAATTTGCTTGGATATTATACTGTGCGTAAGTTGATACTACTGCTAAAAGTGTCAGAATGTTCCACACATTATACCAAAGACCACAGTTTTTATATTGTTATTTACCAACAGACTATTAAATTGATTTTTATACCATGTAGGTCTTTAATGTCTGTATGTATAAACGATTCATCTTTTGCCTTGTCTGTACTTACGCTTACGTCCAATACGCCAGGCATGTTACGCCCATAGTTTGATACTGCTCAAAACTGTAAACATACGACACTGTATACACTTCTGTACCGTGCCAGTTAAAACATGTGTGGGCGCGCCATAAACAAGCGCGTGATTCACTTTAGTCAAATTAACTTAATATTTCTTCTTCTTCTTTCGTTCACCAATCTAAATCTGCAGATTTGTTCTTTTAATAAAATCTACGGTTTTCTGCAGTTCTGGCAGAGCACCATAGAGTTTGATATTCAGGTCGGTGGGTTGGGGCCAATATGTTTCTCGCAGTGCTGAGAGGAGTGTGCAGTTCTGCAATATATGCTCCGTGTTTTGAGGAGACTGGCTGCACTCGCATATGGCAGATGTTCCTATTTTGAACTTGGTGAACATGTGGTGGTGGAGCCTATTGTGACCAGTTCTTAGTCTGAACAACAGTACTTGATCCTCTCTGTTCAGGAGATGATATTTATCCTGTTGGTTTATTTACTTAATATTTAATTCCAAGCAGCTTTACCTTAGGCCCGGCGCTCGCTAGCCGATTTTTGATCTGCCGACAAATTGGACAGTGACGTCACGACACTGACTTTCAATGAAATCCAACTAGTTGTCCGATGCACAAGTTCTAAATGAAACTCAAAGCTGTTAAGTCATCATCCAACTACAAGTCGGCCGATCAAAACCGGCAAATCCTCGCCTACGCTGAGGGCTGAAAATTCATTTCTGCGCCAAAACTCTAATTTAAATAATGTGTGTTTTTCATTAAGTCAAATTATCTTCAAAGTAATGAATTTGGCGGGGAAATCTCTGGCAAAGTTATCAAATTGCCGCATCTCAGGACCAGATGGTATTTCCTCCAGAGTTTAAAAAAATCTATAGAAAACATCTCAGTTTTCAAGCAAATATTAAAATTTAAAGTTGAATTAAATCTAATCAGAAATTTCTTCAACTCTCTCTCTCTCTCTTTTCTTTTTAAATCTTGGCTGGATAGAGACTTTTCTCTAGGATTTTTTTTATATCGTCACTGGACAGAAACTGTTTCTCTCCTTAAACACTTTTTAATCTTGACTGGATAGGAACTTTTTGTCGATATTTTCTTTTCTATAACCTGGACTGGATAAAAATTTATTCTGTGACTAGACAGAAAATCATGCAGCGGGCAAGAAGCGACGGGGAAGACCTGACGGTGTGGACCAGTTAAGCTGGGTTCTCATGTGTACGGAGACGGCGTGCGGAAACATTCCCTCTATTTCACTACCTGAAGGGTTTTTGGGCGTTTCCGTTGCCGTTTCCGTATATATGAGTGTCACGAGCGAGTGAGCGAGGGTCAATAAGTGCGGGGAAGGGGTATTGAAGCGTGCATGTTGTGAGTGAATTTGAGGCTTAGTACAGGCAAGATCTGGGCAGTCAAATCACTGCAAGTTAGAAGGTCCCAAGAGACAGACGTGAAGAAAGCAGTCCGGAGATTGTGATGTGTTTTCCAGTGATGACTGGTAGGTTGAACTATGATTGATAATTATGATGATTGATGTATTATATTCGCCTATGACCATGATGTAAATAAGTATATGTGAGGAATGTGGAAGGCATTGATTACTGTGTATAGAAATGTGCGCCATGAGCGATAGATGTAAGTTAGGATCATGGATTCGTAGCGAGTCTGAGTACTGTGTAATACGGTGGAGGTGTGTTACCGTAAGATGTGTGGTGAGTGAAATGTGGACTATTGTGTGTACGCTTGATGGTTTGTAATGAGGGGTGAAGTGAATAGAAATGGTAGGGTATTATACCAATGTAATGTTCTTCTTATAGGTGCCGGGGTCGGACATAGACGCCACCCGCGGTGAGCGAGCTAGCCCAGGGGATAGGCCAGCATAGGGCCGAAGGCTACTCATAGGCCATTGGAGTGAAGCTGTCGCGCAGGACAGTAGGAGCGCATGAGTCGTGGCAGTCTGGCCACAGACAGGGACGTTGTATAGAACTGTTAATGTGCTATTAAGATGTACTACTGTGATATTGATATACTACTGTGCTATTGAGATACTAATGTGAATTGAACTGTTAACGTGCTATTGCCATGTTGAGGTGCTATTGGAATGTAAAGTAAAAAGTAAAAAACCTAGGGGTTTACATTGATTCAAATCTTTCTATGTCATCTCAGGTTAGTCACCTCATTCGTATTCTATACATGGAAATCTGGAAAATTGGCAAAATCAGACATCTTATTTCAACTGAAACTGCGGCTGTTTTAGTAAATTCTTTTGTACTTTCAAAGCTTGACTATTGCAACTCCCTTTTGGCTGGAATTTCACAAAAAAATATTAGAAAACTCCAAATTGCTCAAAACAATGCAGCGAGACTTGTTTTGAAGAAAAAGAAAAGAGATTCAGCACTGCCACTTCTGCAGAGTTTGCACTGGCTGCCAGTCGAGAAAAGAATAATGTAAAAATTGTCATCCATTTGTCACAAATGTGTCAATAATACTGCTCCATCGTACCTGGTCGATTTAAATGATTACTATGTTCCATCTCGTCAACTAAGATCATCATCTGACACTACAAAATTGAAAGTACCTAAAATGAATCTGTCCACTGTAGGAGAAAAGTCCTTTTCATTTCTTGGCCCTACCATCTGGAACACTCTTCCAAAGACAACCAGGGAAATTAATGACATTGGTTCTTTCAAAC
The DNA here is from genome assembly GCA_963931925.1 of Onchidella celtica. Classification (NCBI taxonomy): domain Eukaryota; kingdom Metazoa; phylum Mollusca; class Gastropoda; order Systellommatophora; family Onchidiidae; genus Onchidella; species Onchidella celtica. Next base: position 53,778,683 of record OZ007572.1, on the reverse strand, counting down.
GCCATCTGAAGACCCATTTCTTTCAGACAAACTAGGCTAGGTGTTTTTCGGCAGCAACAATAGTAAATATTTTTGAATTTCTTTTGTGTATGCGTGTGTGTGTGTGTGTGTAAGAGTTTGTTAAAGCGCCCAGAGCTTGTCATCGACGGGGTTGGGCGCTATATAAATGCAATATATTATTATTATTATTATTATATTAATGTGCTATTGCCATGTTGAGGTGCTATTGGAATGCTAATGTGTTATTGCACTAGGAAGGTGCTATTGAGAGACGGCGGTGCGAGTGAAATATTAATGTGCTATTAAGACATTGAGAGGAGAGGCTGAAGCCGAAGTGTCTTTAGAAAGTAACTACCGGGTTGTGGACCCGAGGAAGAGTGCATGTGGGAATAAGGCCGTTGGACGGTAGTTAAATTCAATAATATAATGTATGTAATTGCACGTCTATCTTTATCTTTATGTATAATAAATGTGTGAGTCTGATGAGTTGTTCTGTTGAGTGTTATACGTGTTCGTTCGTGATTGTTGTCCTGTTATAATCATTACATCTCCCAGTCTGGGATTTGTGACAATGAGAACCCAGCTTTAGTCTAAGATATCTAATGTGTTTATGTGACGAAGGTCAGTCTGTGGGTATTACGATTTAGAGTTTCTTTCACTTGACATGACAAAATACTGCGGTTTTGTCGTTGGTGGTGGTGGCAGTGCTGATGGTGTCATCTCAAAAGATCTACGTAGGTAACTAAAAAAAAAAAATTATATGGGATGAAGTTGCAAATTAACGTGATTAATTTACATAATGTTCTAACGGCTGTCACTACGGCTATTGTGGGCATCCATTGTTTTTTTTCGTTTAATTTCAATCATCATTATAATATTCCTTTTTTTTTTTTTTTTGTATTTTGTATACTTCTTTAAGCCCATTTGGGAAATTTGCATTCGTGTCATATAACAGAGCTAGAGGGTAAATGTAAAAATGTGGTGATGAAATTGCAAAACAACATGATTAATTTAAACAGTGTTCTACCGGCAGCTATTCCATGGGTGCTATAGGTAGAATGCGCATATCCACCATCTTGTCTGTCCGGACCCACTTAAGGCGTCGCGAACCAATCGGCGGCGAGTTCACTACTGTAAACAATGACACGTGTGTATACGCACATGGGTGACGTTCGGTCAATTCTTTCACTTCCTTTCTCCTGTTTACACGGACGATAGGGAATCGGAACAGTTTGGATACATCCTTCCACCCCTGTCACAACAGTCAACTGCAATGCAACCAGCAGGCATTTTAACTGCTTAGACACATCTCGAAGTTACACTCATCAGCTGATCCACCGGCCATCTTGTTTGCCGGAAGTACAAAACAAAAACTCTGTGACGTCATGCGCATTCTACCTATTTAATTGTGGGCATCAAGATTTTTTTTCTTTTAAAATTTCAATCATCATCACGCTATAACAAAACTAGAAGGTGGACACGTAAGCACTTAAAACTCCTTGACCACGTGACCAAATATGATGAAACTTTGTGCACTGGCTTCAATTTTCTGACGATAAGTTACATGGATACGTCCATTTCGTGGACAAAATTCAGTATTTAACATCAATATTTGGAAGTGTACATCCGTACAACATGGTGTATGGATATGGACAGTGCATATCCGTACAACATGTTTACCAAAGATCGCGACTGGTGAAGGTTTGCTGAAACAAAACTTGGTATGGTGTTCACGAATTTAAAGTGACAACACATAGAATAGTCAGATGGACCTGGAGTCGTGAGGGTCTAGTCAGTTTGTACCAATGGGCGGTAATCAGAATGACTAATAAGGCGAAAAGGGGTTGGGGTAGCCATTGGTGATCGACGTACACTCAAGTATATTATTAGCGCAGATCACGCAATCTACGAGCAGAAGTCGGATTGTTTTGCTAGTAAGCCGATTCATATTTTTAAAAACTATGCAAATTAACAAGGTCAGAAATATAGTATTCCGGTGTGTGTTCTACGTCATCGAATTGTGTGCGTTGTACCGATATGCACTGTCCTTAATATTTACGCTTGGTTTCTAGCCGCAAAAAGGAGAAATGTATTTTTCGTCGGGTGGAATGGAACAGAATCATAGGAAATTTCGCGGTGACTTCGTGAGGTGACCAACGTTCTACGACCGGCACTTTCGCTCGTGATCAGTAACTGTGCAACGCAAAAAGGGCGCATGTGCACGCCTGGCCTGCCCTGTGCAATCGGCCGGCCAGGCGCACTGACAGACTGACTGACAAAACCACGTTTGCCAAATGTAAACGAGACGTCGGGGGGTTTAATGTAAGCAAATAAAAGAAAAAAGAAGGAAAAGGCGTCCACTTACTAGACAGCAGATAAATGCCGACAGATGACAGACACCTCAAACCTAGGATAAAGATTCAAGAGACAGACAGCTGATCGGGCAGCTAGACAAGGAATCAGATAGACAGTTCACCAGGCAATGAGCCAGATCACAAAATGACAGAAAATAACTTCAAAAAAAAAAATTACAAAACCCTACAGCAATCACGGTATATAAAGTCAATGATTACTATGCATCACACACATGACACGCATTGACACGGCTGGCAGTCATACACCCGCAAAAACCTCAACCAGTGGTTCTCAACCTGGGCGAGATCGCCCCCACCCACCCCCGGGAGCGATTTAATTTCGGGGGGGGGGGTGAAACTGAAGAAAAGGGTGACGGGGGCCGGGGCGGGGGGGGGGCTAAAACGAGGATGACGAGGGGGGGGGAGACGATTTGGAGGCAAATGGCAGCCACTGGCGTGTTCAGCAGAATACATACATGGCTTTTATGAACCGGAAAAGCCTTTTTTTGTGTGTGCATTTGATAAAGAATCCTTTATTTTATACTGAACAATCAACACGCCCGTAAGGGTTTGAAAGACTGAACATCGTAATCTGTACACTTGAATTGTGTCCTGCGTGTCAGGTCAATGTGTTTTAGTTAGGGAAGCATATTGTGTGCACTGTTAATTTTGTTTATTTATTAGTGTGTGTGTTTATATGTGTGTGTGCGCGCTATATATCATACTTTCTGTTTCTGTAACTGTATTGTTATGTATTCAAGGATCAAAAGAAATTTCCTTGTACAAGGACGAATAAAATTTATCTTATCTTATCTTATCTTTCTGTGACACCCCCAGCAACATTGTTGATTCCACGCGTATCGACCATGTCGTTCCAATGGATCAAATCAACACTGTCGAGAGGGGGAAAGTGCACCATGGGCTAGGCACTTTCTCCATACCCACAGCCCAGGCATGCAGCACAAAAACTATTTAGCTGCTGACCGTCTGCCAAGACGAAAAGAGCCAGTTATTATTATTATGTCTTCCTGTGAAATGTATCTTGTGATTTTGAGAAGGGATTTTGACAGGGGTGGAAGGATGACAGAAATTTGGTGCCCAAGGAGGCGATTGCCAGACAAAGGTTGAGAATCACTGACCTACACATTCAGGCAGAAACTGCAAGTTTTTTTCTTAACAACTCGCTCGGCCAATCTGTCGGTGTAGAGAAGTAAGTTGAATCAAACGTGACTAGCGATTCGGGTCAAAAATGAATATTAATTATTATCTTTCATTGAAACAGCCGGACTGCGATCGAACACAAACAGACATGGAGAAAGGTAAATACACCGACAGATATTAAGAAATAGAGGCAGACAATCATGAAAGTCAGGGAGACAGACAAAACTGAATCATTATACGGCATGACGCTTTAGGTTAACATTCATTTAGCTGCTGACCGTCTGCCAAGACGAAAAGAGCCAATTATTATTATTATGTCTTCCTGTGAAATGTATCTTGTGATTTTGAGAAGGGACTTTGACAGGGGGGGGGGGGGGGAAGGATGACAATACAATATGCGCATTGTACAATAGTGTGATATTACGATGCAACAAAGAGGTGCGCATCAATTGCTCTTACATAAAGAGAGAGAGAGAGTGAAGTGAGAGAGAGAGAGAGAGAGAGAGAGGGGTCGGGGTGGAAAGATAGGCCCAGAGAGAAGAAGTGCTCTTATTTGGAAGAGAGAGAGGGACAGATGCGACAGACCTACAGACAGAGAGGGAGATGTTGGGGAAGGAGAGAGTGGGAGAAGGAGGAAGAGAGGCGGACAGACAGACTGAGGGAGGGAGGGAACGAGAGAAGGAAGGAGTGACAGTGAGAGACAAAAAGGGAGGGGGGTAGAAATAAGGCGAGAAGTGAGAGCCAAAGAGGGAGGGAGAAGAAACAGAGAGAGAGAGAGAGATAGAGAGACAGGGAGAGCCAGATAGAGTCAGAGAGGGACACAGAAAGACAGAGAGATAGATAGAGACTGAATGAGATAATAATATAGAGAAACTGACAGAGAGACACAGAGAGATAGATAGAGACTGAATGAGATAATAATATAGAGAAACTGACAGAGAGACACAGAGAGATAGATAGAGACTGAATGAGATAATAATATAGAGAAACTGACAGAGAGACACAGAAAGATAGATAGAGACTGAATGAGATAATAATATAGAGAAACTGACACAGAGAGACAGAGAGATAGATAGAGACTGAATGAGATAATAATATAGAGAAACTGACAGAGAGACACAGAGAGATAGATAGAGACTGAATGAGATAATAATATAGAGAAACTGACAGAGAGACACAGAGAGATAGATAGAGACTGAATGAGATAATAATATAGAGAAACTGACAGAGAGAGACAGAGAGATAGAAATAGAGACTGAATGAGATAATAATATAGAGAAACTGACAGAGAGAGACAGAGAGATAGAAATAGAGACTGAATGAGATAATAATATAGAGAAACTGACAGAGCGAGACAGAGATAAAGGGACAGGGTGAGAGAGAGAGGCACACACACACACAGAGGGAGAGAGAGAGAGACATCAAGTCCCTCACACAAGTCATTCTGACCTTTAAGCCTAGGACAACGCGTTACGTAATCGACACTATTTTTCATGACCGGCCTCAGAACAATTGCAGTTGAAATTCCACAATCTGCAATTTCGAATATTTTTCTCTTCTGAAAACTTTTGTGCAATTATCATGTCAGGCAGCACTGCAAGATTTGAGATTTCATCCTACCGGCAAATTACCCAGTCAATACGCTGCTGGAGTCGCTGAAGAGAGAAGGAAATATTGCTCATCGTTGAACAGTTAAGATGCGATAACGTCAGACTTGAGAGATTCAGACATAAGAAAAATAGGCAATTTGCTTTGTCAGTTTTATTCACTAATGGTCAAAAGAGTACGGAATGTGAAACAGAGTTATCAAAGGGAATTCTGTAGGGTCGCCAGCACTACGCTCCCCCCCCCCCTCCTCCTCTCTCTCTCTCACTCTCTCTCTCAGTCGCTCTCTCTCTCTTCATCTTTCTCTCTCTCTATCCCTTCCTGTCTGTTGGTCTCTCTATTTCATCGTTCTCTCTCCCTTTCTTCCTGTCTGTCTGTCTGTATCTCTCTCTCCTTCTCTCTGTCTGTCTGTCTGTCTCTCTCTCCCTCCATCTTTCTCTCTCTCTATCCCTTTCTGTCTGTCAGTCTCTCTATTTCACCTTATTCTCTCTCCCTTTCTTCCTATCTGTCTGTCCGTCTGTCTCTCTCTCTCTCTCTCTGTGTCTGTCTCCCTCTTTCTCTCTCCCTCTTTCCACGTCAGTAAACTGGACAAGATACTGGCATCAGAAGCAGTTACGATTACTGAAGTAATCAACTGTAAATATTTTGTGTAAGACTATCAGGAAGAATACAAAACTTGAGAGTACTAACAATAACATTAGCAAAGTACATTTTATAGAGCGCACTTTTGCTGACGGCTCAAGGCACTTGGCAAGGAGTATAACAAAATAATAATCCAGTCTCACACGCATACTTACATACAAGCACAACTAAACACGGGCCAACACTCGCATACATACAACATAATACCCCATTTACTAAACACGACACAGAAATTCTATCAACAGCCAAAATATTTGTTTCAAAATGGGTGTTTAAACAATTTATAAACCTGGTGGTAGATTCCAGCTCCTTGATTTTCAATAAGCCCATTGCTAATGACGTCACAGAGTATTTTTGTTTTGTACTTCTGACACCTAAAATGGCGGGTGGATCAGCTGACGAGTGTAACTTCGAGATATGTCTAAGCGGTTAAAATGCCTGCTGGTTACATTGCAGTTGACTGTTATGACAGGGGTGGAAAGGATGGATCCAAGCTGGTCAGATTCCTTACCCTCTGTGTAAACAAGGGAGAGGAAGTGAAAGAATTGACCGAACGTCTCCCATGTGTGTAAACACACATGTCATTGTTTATTGTAGTGAACTTTTTCTTAGCTCGCCGCCGATTGGTTCGCAACGCCTGAAGTGCTCGCAGTGCAAATCAGCTAACGAATCAAAATCAATGCTACCATCGCCACGGTGAGGCGTCGGTCTTGACAGCTAAAATGGCCGATATCCGCAATGGGCCTATAGTAGCTTATTCCAAACGCTAGGACCAAAAACCGGAAGACGACCGACGACCAAATGTGTTCAGATTATAAGTTGGCTTGGTGAAATTATTGCTGGTGCTAGATCTTAACACCCTCGCTGGGTTTATGAATAGAAACAAGATCTGACTGAGTAGAGACTGCAGCCCACGTTAGGCTGCCGATTGGCAAGTGCCGTAACAACATCACAAGAATTTGATGAAGTTGGACGGTGCGAGAGGACGTGAAGGAGATGATAAAGTGTCTAAAGGATATAAGTGAAGAGGTTACAATCTAGCATGGTATTTGATGACTTTGTTATGACAGTTACGTCTGTCTCAGTTCCAAATCAAGAATCTGAGTCCGGACAAAGCACGTGGGCATGATAACAAGGTGGTCTAGGGGCAAGGTGCTCGCCTCTCATGCCAAGGGTAACGGGTTCAAAACCCAGCCGATGCAGGCATGTTAGAAGTTTGGGATTTTTCTTATATTTTAGTGTCCTTGATCCTATTGGGGGGTAGGATCGAGTACCTAGTCTTCTCGGGTAAGGACGAAAAAATTCGGAAGGCCCGTGTACACATCGCGCACGTTAAAGATACCTTGGCAGTTGGAAATCGAAAAGAGAAGGCCGAGCAGGCCGCTGCCCGGGCAAAATCAAATAAAAATTCATCCCATGCCCCACCCCTCATCTTCCACCCCCACCCTCCAAAACAAAAAAAAAAGCCGACCGGCGCTGCACTGTGGCGACGATGTGCCTGCTCCAGTTATATGTAACTGGGAACTGGGTGCAATGACACTAAGGCAAATTTCCCAAATGGTATTAAAGTAGTATACAAATGCAAATACAAATAACGGTCACATTGCGCTAGGGAACACCAAGACGGGAGGTACAGAATATAACAGAGTGGCAGGAGAGGGGACCCTACCAGATGCACCGACCAATCACCCGCTCCAAATCAAGAGGAACTTGATGGTAGTTGGGAACACGTGATCTCACACTCGCACACAGCCCTCCCGCTTCAGTCACCATCGATAAGCTTCCTCACCCACATCTCATCCCACAATCAGAAAGCTACTTGGACCATAGCCAAGCCATATCTATTCCATTATATTCTTTTGAAACGTATTGAATACTTAATTGTTATGGTAGTTGATTGATTGATTGATTGATTGACTGACTGTTTGGTTGCTTGGTTGGTTGATCGCATGATTGATTGATTGATTTCTAAGAGGTCTTTGCCACAAACAACTTGCCACATTTTAATCTTTACTACTTTGCTAATTACACAACGGTCATTGCTGTCACTTTTCAAACGCCTTCCACGGAATGCTTCGGAAAATCATGACGACTAAAACCTGATTCACGTTATCAAGCTTAGCGTGAAGAAATCTGAGAAATCTCTGAAGAGTCGCCAACGTCATGAAGTGTACTAGAAAATTTTAGTCGTCGGCAATTTGAGACGCGAGTACAGGAGAACCATAAATTAAAAAAACCCACTTTGTTGTGAAAGATAAGGCTGAAGCCGGAAAACAAAGCTACCCACAGAAACATTAGTACGTAAATAAAGAGTCGTTGGGGTGGAGGTTGGGGGTGGGTGCTGAGGGAGCGTGGGCTGAGCTGCATCTGGATCTGGATGATAGAGCCTCAAGGGGCCATCCACGAAACCTCAAGCGTACTGAAAAGCATACAGGGAGAGTTTGAGGTTTGATGAAGCGCGGGGACCCTAAATGGTCACAGTGTGGTAGGAAAAAGCAAGACCATCGACAGGATATAACAGAATGATAGGACAGAAACAGACTCTACCAGAAGCGTCCACCGTATCAACCACCAGCTCATACAAGGGAAAGGGGATTTCACTGAAGCATGGGTGCGCTTTTCAGTTATATGGCAACAAAATACACTGTTTGGTTGTATTTACTTTTTTTTCAGCAAATTATGTAAATTATAGAAAATTTGGGTCCCTATTGAAAACACTCAATTAGTTCAGGCAAAATTCCATTTAAATACCAAGATTTTATCATCGTCATTCAACATTTTAATGACCGTGCCGTAGATTAAGGAAGGAGGAGGGGAGATCAGATTCAGCGTTCGCAGAAAGCACGTCGACGCAATAACGGCCAAAATGCGCTAGGAAGAAACAAGAATCTAACAGAATGATAAGACAGAAGGAGACACTACCAGAAGTGCCCACCAACCACCCGCTTTGGGCTGCGGAGATCGAGGGTAAGGCCAAGAATATGAAAAGTGCACAAGGGGGTAGGGGATCCAAAACGGCTCAGATTGTGCCAACGTATTTTTACGGCTGACCTCCAATATAAAATATATAAATATTTTATGACGAAGTGACGAAAAGCCGACAATTTTATGACATAAGACTGGTAACACCACTTTATGTCCATCTCCACCACAAATCCGCTATGTCCACTGGCTGTTACTTCGAAACGCCCGCGACCTGAATCAGCATACAAAAGAAGGCCCGTATATCTCCTGAGACGGACAGAAGCAATGTACTCTGAACTTAGCCCTGATCCATCACAACATTTATGCATGGCTATTAACAAGCGTAATCCCCCGGCTGGGCCCTGCCGCAAAAGACGATCTGCCATTAAAGTGAAAGCAATTTCAAAGGCAGATGGAACTGGGTCAAGAAGGTCTCGGACTGCAATCCCTTCATTTGTACGGGCCATCAGTGTTTGACACAGGACTCGAGACCTATTGGAAGCTATCGTATTGATTTTGGCATGAAGCCGATACTGGTACAGGATATAAATGCAACAAATTTATATATAGCCGCTCCTCGCATTTCTACCCATAGTCGCTTGTGGCCACAATGCATAGATCAAAATAGAACTCATCACAAAGTAATGCTAAGTAAGCATCTGTAAGCGTATCGCCGTCCGTCTTGCCTACTGGCGTATCTACAATTTTCGCATTTTACACGGTAGCGTTTCAAAGTCCGGATCACTTTCGTTACTCTTGGATGTGGCAAAAGCGTTTCTGCTTAGAACAGGGGCGGTCAAAGTTGCTTCATGTAAGAGCTACACACGATACACTTTAGATGTTCGAGAGCCACAAGATATAATAATATCTACAAAATTTACGCACACGTTTTTATTGTCACATACACGTTTTGTTACAAAAACGTTTATTTAATATTAGGATGTAACTACTGTATTAGGAAATACATGTATTCAACAGTATTTACCCATGCATGCAGTTTTCCAAACTGTTTTGATGAAAACAGAGTTCAGCCAACATATTTCCGGGAGCCGCAGTTTGGCCATCCTGGCGTATAATTTCAAACCTATTGAAGATATCAATGGGCCACTTTGTAAAACTGTAGATCTCACCACAAGTAACCATAACGTAGCATGATCACAAGCAACGATAACGTGGTTATAAACACAAGCAACAACAACGTAGCCATAACTCAAAACGACCAAAATCATCGAAACGCCAGTAGATGAGAAAGATAATAATAAAATTATGTTCATTTGCGCATCAGAAAGATCCCAAACAGTGAACTCTGTACACTGCTCTTTATATTTTTACATAACTTATGTAATGCATTTTGTTTACTATGAATACACTTTTCCATGTGTCAATAACAAATCAATGTATTCCTGACAGCCCAGTTTTGCCCTGTGTACACATTTTTGATATCACTTTTGTTGGAAAATATGCAGGGGGATATAAAAATGTACGTTTAATGGAGATCATGTCCATGGCCAATTTTCGAAACAACGGCCAGTCATAATAATGAGTTTGAGTTTACAGAAAGCACGGTCAACCGATAACGGTCCACATTGTGCTACGAAAAAGCAAGAAGACAATAGACAGACAGGACAGAAGGAGAGCCCAGCATAAGCGCCCACCAACAACCGCGCTATGTTATTGGAATGTGATGAATTTTGTACATGAGATATCGAACACGTGATCTGGTCCACCCACGCAAAGCCCACCCCTGCAATAACGTACGTCACCATACTGAATTATTGTCTTATTTCCCCCAACCTCCTGCGCCTTCCCTACCAAAATCAGGCCACGGTTCGGATTTATAACGCGTGGGAAACTGCATTTCTTGAATACAAAATCCCCATCGTCTTTGCCACAGACCAGACGAAAAGTGGTCCATATTCATATTCCACGTCGTGATGTGGGGGGTTGGTAGCCGCTTCTGGTGGAAACGGACCTCCTTCTGTCCTACCATGCTGCTATATTCTATGGCCTTGCTTCTTCCTGGCACAATATGACGTGTTTTCTCCAGATCCGATCTCAAAGTCAAATGTCGTAATACTCCTTTACCTCATCCATCCTGTGACTACTCGTAGGTGCGTGGGGTTTAAGCTTGAAAAAAGCCATAGCACATGCCTGTACAAAGGCGAATCTGTGGTCCACAGTTAATCCACGGATTACGAAACGCTGAGTAAGTGGACCGATTCGACCCCTCAGATGCCGATCCAGCGCTTTTTTTTTTTTTTTGTACAAAAAGAAAATCTCCATTTGCTGATAGATCTCTGAACCGCTCATGGCGCCCGTACACGTCAAGGACGCCCTTACATCAAGTACATACCAATGCTGACTTAAGCCCAGTTTTCATGAGTACGGAAACGCAAACGGCAACCGCAGCGAAAACGTCAAAAACCCTTCAGGAAATGAAACAGAAAAATTTTAATGTTTTCATGTGTGCGGAAATGCCGTTTCCGTACATAGGGAAACACGCATTTTTTTTTTTTATTACTTGATGGATTTTTGGCGTTTGTGTTTCCGTTGCGTTCACATGAAAACCCAGCTTTACTCAACTGCAGGCAACTTGTAAGCAGTCAGCAAAGGTAACAACTCGCCACGTCCCGCTCCTAATTCTGTGAAATCACCAACAGCTACTCCACCCGTCTGTACTAACTATTGCACACATATTATAAGCGAACTTAAAATGCTTCTATCATTTCTAATCCAAGCAGTATTAAATCCCTGAAATACAAAAACCAATCACTACTTATTAATTACAGTAAAACTTTGAATAAAATTTCCTCTCTTTTCCTTTGTACGGCCTAAATATAAATCAACGCTGAAAAAAAAAATCGTAGGTTGATCCTCATTTGAAAAAAAACACACCACTTTCTGAATACACTTTCCAGTCTCAGGCAAACTGATATGAACTAATATAATTATCATTCTGCCCTCCAAGCTTTCTGAGCATCAGTTAGCAATCTTCTATCTTCCAAATGAAAAGAATGTAATTAGTGGCACTTAATGTACGTGTTAAAGAGTCTTTGAATCTGTTGGTTTTGAAAGACACGTAAGAACGGTGTGTTATTATAAGCCAATAATCATTATTATCCAATTAATAAAACCTAGGATAATGAGGCAGACAAAAGATGAGACGTTAACCATTAAAAACAATAACTTATTCATACCAATCAATGCCAAACAGAAGTTTCACAACGGGCCTACTTGTTATATGATTATGTCTTACCACCTGAGTGCAAATTCAATGTGTCATGAGATTAGGTGAACACTACTGGATATGACTAATTTCACAGTGAGAGTGCACTGACTAGCCACTGGTGGCAAAGATGATTATCTTGTTAAGCAAAAATCAACCAGTGTGCGAGAAACGCTGGGAATCACTCAGGTAATTAGCCAAAACATGGTTCTCTTTTTTTCCAGTGACAGCGCAGATATATAGATAAAGAAAGTATGTAGGCGGTCAGTGTTGGCAATTCCATTTCCCGCGTCACGCAAACTTTGTGAAATGTCTTCGTTCAGAGTGGCGCCTCACGGTTACCACATTTTCTCACTTACCTCAACGCCCACAATCTGTGGACTCCTACAGAGGCTGGAAAAAGCGCAATACCCGCCAGAACAGGAAGCTGTAATGCCACTTAACTCATGAACAGCTATGTTAAATTTTTCCTTGGTTTTATTTCGAGGGGTGCCTGCGCAAACACCGTAACTCGAAAATTTTCGGATTTTTTTTTTTTTGTCCACGTTCTGTTTCGCCTTTGTAGGTTCTACCATTTAGACAGATGCGAATTCCATTATCGAATTACTTGACCTAATTATTGATGAGGATTCAAAGGTCGTAACAGACATTTGATACTTCATGTCAAACGTTCAAATCGCTCTCCTGTAAAATTTACAAAACTGGCGATACGGTCTTTGAGGAGGCACCCATCGATTTTATGTTCGTGTAACTGAGAAATTGTTACAAATTCTATTTCACCAGAGACGGTGTAGATTCGAAAGGTCGCAGAACAACTTAAGAAATAATAATAATAAAATGTCGACCCGCGTGAAAACTGTATTGTAGTTTTAATTGGTTTCATCTGCCGTGGGAAAGGAAAGGCGGGGAAAGTAAGGTAATAAGAGCCACGAATGAACTAACAAACAAAGAGACAAACAGCCACACGGACACAGCACCAGAAGAACTATCGTACACAGTTGTGAGTACAGTGTACAAATTTACGACTAAACCCTGAGGTATTAGTAGAGAGGCATCACGTTGGCCTAAAGTTACTTTTCAAAAGCCACCCGAAGCGCATCGTAACGCATTTCTTATCGTAGTAAAGCACACTCCGCGCACCGACGTGCTGTTCGGTGCTAATGGGAGAGAAGGGAGCTTATTCGCGTGGAACAGCAGACCAAAGGACACTAGCCTTGCATGTATCTTCCGTCGGCTTCCCTACTGATTCAGTGATTGCGACCTACATGTGCACTGCAGCGGCTGTTCAACGAAGATGGCTTAACTAAGCTACATGTATATCTTTTGCATTAGGCCTAAGTAATCACAAGGTGTACCATTTTCCACCCCCCTTCTCTCTTTATCTCTCTTTCAGAAAGTTGAATAACGAAAGCAGCGTGACCTAGATCTACGTTCGCAGTCACACACATTTTTTTCAAGCTTGCCCGTGATTACGCCCTTCCTACTGTAAAAAAAAAAAAGGATAAATGTTCGTAAGTTGTCAGAATAAAGTCGTGTCCACAATACTGTGGTACCAACAGGATTACGGGACAAAGATTAATCTGATTTTAAAGTCCTGAATCGGGAAGGCAGCCCCACTTCCATAAAGTAGGTCATGCCAAAAGTAGGGCGCTACGCTCCCACAAGGCGCCACGCTACCACAGCAAAATCGGGTTTTCACCATATGTTGAAAAATGAAGCTTTATGAACATATCAGTGATGGACAGAAAAAGTGGCCATCAAATTCGCACTAAAAAAAGATTAATAATTCATAAAAATCCACTCATATCGTGGAAAAAAGCTTGCTTCCAGGTGGAAAGTCCACAAATAGAAGCTCCGTATCGACAGCAGTTGCAAAGTTACTTTCGTAACTCTCACAGCCGAATCGCAACTAAGTGCGACCCAAAATAGTGCGAAAATGGACAAATTCCTCCGCGTTGGGTAACTTTCGCCGATGTCACGTCTGTTTGGGCACACTGCTCACGTATCTCAGAAACACCGGTCGGCTGATAACAATGAACAACAACAAAACGGATCATAACATCGAACTTCGATCTCCTCCATTGTCCCCGTACACAGAGCCGAGAATGCAAATTTCGTAGCCGGAATCGGCCTAAGGTGGGAGAGTTTATGATATCTGGGCAGTTTTCAAAATTTACAGCCAGGACGTGCCTGGAATCCCGTGCGCGCGGAGCAGCCCAAGGTGAGCACACAAAAAACATGACGTGACTAAGCAGCCTTTGAATCTCTCTGGAGTTGGGTTTAACAACAGACGGAGACGCAGGACTGAGGGGGGGCGGGGCGGGGAGAGGGGAGGGGGGGGGCTGCTAATTAGGCAATTGGGTTTGGACACACTAACACCTTGTCTGTCATTTTCTACAAGGACAACAGGACGGACGGAGGTATAATTAGCTTCATCTGACTAAAGTAAAAAAAAAAACAAAAAAAACGAAAGGATTGTCTCAACTACACTGTCTGGCAGACACACGCACGCACGCACACAGAGACACACACACGATCTAGGTCGCTGAACTGAAGCTTACACTGTGGCTGGAGGATGTAATTCATTAATTGAATTTTGGAGACGAATAAAATAACTGGGGGAGGGGGGGGGGGAGGGGGGGATAACAGCCGGAGGAGAGTAAGACAAGGCAGACATGGTGAGCGTGTGAGACAAACAGACAGATACTGGCTTAGATCGGACAAGATCAGATTAGATTAGATTAGATGAGATCAGACAGACAGGCAGCCAGTTGGACAGGCAGACACATAGACAGACAGACAGGCGGGCGGGAGGGCGGACGGAGGGAGGGATAGATAGACAGACAGACAGACAGACAGACAGACAGACAGATAGATAGATAGATAGATAGATAGATAGATAGATAGATAGATAGATAGATAGATAGATAGATAGATGTAGATAGATAGATAGAGACAGACAGACAGACAGACAGACAAATAGATAGATAGATAGATAGATAGATAGATAGATAGATAGATAGATAGATAGATAGATAGATAGATAGATAGACAGACAGACAGACAGACAGACAGACAGACAGATCATCCTTCTTTCAAAGTTCAAATAAAAAAGGACAAGAAAACTGTTATAAAAAGAAGGCAACCACAAAGCAGCGGAGCCATAATTACACCAATCAGACTCAGGCTGTTCCCCCTCCCCAGCACCCTACATAGGCCATAATTACACCAATCAGACTCAGGCTGTTCCCCCTCCCCAGCACCCTACATAGGCCATAATTACACCAATCAGACTCAGGCTGTTCCCCCTCCCCAGCACCCTACATAGGCCATAATTACACCAATCAGACTCAGGCTGTTCCCCCTCCCCAGCACCCTACATAGGCCATAATTACACCAATCAGACCCAGGCTGTTCCCCCTCCCCAGCACCCTACATAGGCCATAATTACACCAATCAGACCCAGGCTGTTCCCCCTCCCCAGCACCCTACATAGGCCATAAACACACCACTACAGTTCCTACAAAAGAGAGGCCCGGATCATGACGTAGGACAAGAACGTGCACTGAAAACATCGAGCGTTTTAGATGGCAATCCCGGCCAGGCCAACAAGCCTGGGGTAATGGTACAGCATGACAAGTATGTAGGGACCGTCATAAAACATGACCAGATCACAGAGTGTCACATCAGAGGGTTGGAGGAGAGAAAGCACTGTATTGAAAAACTGGCAAAAGTGTGCCTTGTTATTTGACGGACGGTTCTTTGTGTGTGTGTCTTGGGGGGGGGGCGGGGGGCGGGGGGCAAGTGCTGGGACGGGAGAAGGGGGTATTGTTAGAAAAAAACATGGATGTCATTCCAGGAAAAGTGTGTGTGAAAGAGGAAGAGAGAGAGAGAGAGCGAAAGAAAGACAGAGAGAGGGTGAAAGAAAGACAGAGAGTGAAAGGAACAAACAGAGAGAGATAGTTGTCTTTTGACCGCAGAAGGAGTGAATTACGGGCTGAGGGTGAGGCAAAGATAGAATTCACGAAGGAAGGTGGGTGGGGGGGGAGAGACAGTCAGGGGAGGAGGAGAAACAGATGTGTCAGAGAATGAGCAGAGAAGGAATGACAGAGGATAAAAGTGAAAACAATGGCTAAGATAGGAATGAGACAGATCGAGACAGAGACCAAAGTAACGCCGCCCTCAAAATCTGCCCGATAGAAATTTTGAAAAATACTGATTTAACGAATCAATTTCATTTCTCCTCCCAGAACGTGTGTAAATCCCAGTTCTGACATTGTTTTTACTCGACTCCAGGAAGCGCTGCATTTTGGTGTCGTAAATAAAATATATCAGTAGGTCACCAGCTCAATGGCATGCAAGCACAATGAAAGGTGTGGTGAACAGTATAGAATGAGTGCAGCAAGTAGTCTCAGAGTCAAATGCTCGCCCTGAAGAAACGGCTGCAGCGAGGTGCATTTTGCAGCACTATATTACCATAAAGATGCTGTCGTGATCAAGGCACGAGGCTGATTCCGGCATCCTGTAGGATTAGTAGCCCAGTCAAAGCTGTCTATTTCTCGGTGCTGGTTTTCAGGCGGTAAAACAGACAGACAGACACACTGCCCCCCCCCCCCCAAGTGCTTTGAAAAGTCTTGTTTCTCACTGAGCTGTTCCACATTTCTGAACGTCATTTACGAGATATATAGAGGAACTTTTAATAACAAAAACAAAAATGAAACGAAGACAATGTACAACGGAAAATCGGCAGGCTGGCGCAAAATGAGTAAGCAAAAGACGGGGGAACAGACTGGCAGCACATAGACAGACAGAAAGCTACACATAGATACATAATATACAGAGTGAAGCAAGGAGACAGAAAGACAGACAGACAATCTGATACGGTATGTAGACACTGGCAAACAGGCTGACGAATCGGGGAATAGACATAAATGGTGCTAGGCGCTAGCAGACACTCAGCTAAATAGACAGACAGGCAATCTAAACTACAGCAAGACACACGGGAAAGCTGCACACTGTGGACGTATTTAAACACAAAAACATAGGATTTGAACCCATTCACTGTACGCCCGGGGTCCTGTACTGTCGCAGCACAAATCTGGCCATGAGAGGTCTGTAAGCCACCAGGTCTCAGACAATCATCAAAGCCTGCCAAACCACGGCCAGTCCGCGTCCTTCTTCAAACACACTCCGCCGCGGTTTAACAGGTTGGCCATCAGACCAGGGACCGTCCCCTAACGAAATGTCAACAAACAAACACACCAGATAACTACCAGGTCAATAAACCTTACACCTGGCGCCCAAAATACATCAGCATGGATAGGTCGTGATGACACGTACTTGCTGCTTTTCTCAATGGATTTCGGCTGTGACCTGGGATCAAACATGAACGGATTTCGTATGCCTTCCAGTGGCAAAGAATGCAAACACGTACAGACGCACGTACACACACGCAAGCGTGCAGACACAAGGAATGTACACAAGTGCAGATGGTACACACACGAAAGCGCGCGTGCACACAACTTTGCCGTACACTCCAAAAGTTCTACATCTACTTACAACGTATCCAAAGATGGAAGCAATTATTCCAAAAGCGCAAGAAGAGAACATAACAGAACACCAGGTGCGATAACATAAACACAACTTTATAAACAGATGGCGTTTAGACTTCTATTCTTGTCAGATTTAGAGGGGAAAAGGTCCAAATTTATTCCTACCAGACTAAGAAAATAAAAATTACTTGAGAGAAAGCCGAACGGATTTAAGTTTACAGTAAGGAAAAGACATTGGATGGCTTGAAATTCAACAAGTTCTTCACGAAGAGATCAGACTAATAATATATTACGATAGAAAAAACATGCGACTGAGGCATGCACTATTAAGATATCCTTGAAGTTTTGACCTCCGATATCAATTTTAAACTCACACTAACAATAACCAAAACTAGTTTTTCAATTTAAATTCTTAACCCTATTCTACACTTGGGGTTTGGCATACCCCAGACACTCACTCTTTTCATCATTACACCCCCCAACTGAATGTAAAATAACGTTAAGCAATTCATGGATCTTACCTGTGAGTCTTGAAAACTGACGGATTATCTTCAGAATTCTCTAACTCTCAGTGAGTTATAAGAGGTTTAATGATAATAGAAAATTAAAAATGTTCTCAAATCGTCTAACCCACGTCAGCATTCTTAACATCGGGCTAACCAGAATGAACTGCTAGCTGAGAGTTAGCAACTTTAAGCTCCTGGTCCCAGGATGAGCAAAATAAAAAACGAAATTACCCAACAACCCTGGCAATTTTGAAGTCTCAAGTAAAAAGGATGCCGCAAGTCAGGATCCTATCACTTTGCCCTAAAGCTAGTCAACCTGTTGACAGACTCTGACAAAGTCGTAATTTGTTTGCGGACGAAGACAAGATGGCAATTTAACACAGTTGTTGTTTTTTATCCACACAACTAGTGCATACAAAAAAAAAACTGTAGGGGAATTTTATCAATATAATCAAATTTATACGGAACTACTTTGCTTCCACGCGTGAAATTTAAATAGAAATATAAACCCACATAGATCACAAACTCGCCGTTGTAGTGCCAACCGCGCTGTATAACTCAAACTCAAACTAGCGAGGAGTTACAACTCACCTACATAGAATCCGTGTCCATGTTGTAGCACTCACTCTCTAATGTACTCAAAAACGGATAGGATTTTCTAAGCAAAAACTTGAATCCATTCATTTGTATTTGAGCGTGCCTGCATTGCTAAACTCGCATCTTTCCTTAGGTACAAGTCCTTTCAGGGTGAACAGATAATACATGAGTCCTTATTTATGACTCCACCGTTAAAGACAAGTCCCTGCTGACAAATAAATCCACAAGCAATGACTGGGCACTCAGGTTCTGTCCGCAAGGAACATTCCAGAAAAATGACAATCAATCTACATAAAATTATTCCTGTTATTCTGCAAGCTCTCAGCGCGTTGATTGGACATATTGTTTCTTATGGAAACATAAAATTCTGTGGACTTTATCGATTCCGTCCACGAGTATCAAAACCCAACAAGAATTCCCCAAGATTTGAAAGATCGTATTTTAAACCGTCAGCAATCGATTTCCAAATTGCATGAAGTGCAATCACAACTCTTCAGCTGTAGCGGCCACGATGAGACTGCCTTGCCTACGAGCAAGTATCAATCTCAGAGCACGATCATGATTTACTCACAACTCGATCAAACCCCTCCTAAACTGGGAAGGGCTCCGGGCACTCTAAAACTGTACAAAATTGTAAAATTACAGATAATAAATGGAACAGACCCCGCAGTTAAAAGACACCGGATTTCTCAAATCAACACAGGCCGAAATTCTTACAATGCTGTGGGGGACAGACAGTGTAGCAGCAGCAGACCCAGTTGAAACTAACGAAAGACAAAAGAACAGAAATACTGAAAACTGGAAATTGTCAAGCAATAAACAAATTGACCAGACCCCCCCCCCCCCCCGCTCGTTGTTGGAGAAAATGGTTTTGGCAAGCAAACTGCATAAGATTTTATTTTTGTCTCACGGGTTCTGCATCATTCTATATTACTGGCGATGGGGATTATTTTTGGCTATTTATTATCTTCCTTCCACACAATCCAAATCCCATTAAATTCGTGAATAATAAAAAAGAATAATCATTTTTGAGATAAACAGGTAAATAGGCTGACTTACTGCCTTGTGTCTGTCAAAATGCTGCAAATAGAGAAAGGTGTATGTAGCAATTTCTGTGGTTTTTATAATACCTTGTGTCTGCCTCACAGAAATCTATTTTGTTTCTCATTTCTAGTCTGATTTCTGAGATTGATATTATTTTACCGTAAAACCTGTGAAAACCACTGATTCTTTCCCTGGCTGTCCCATTAATCAAACAGAGCCCACTGAATCTACTGTTATGATTCAAGGCCTCAGAAGTACATGTATCAGTAGTTTTACAAAATAATGTATCAAATGGCGATTCTCCAGCTTACAGAACACCATCTATGTTGTACATCGGACACCGAGGTTGTTTTTGTCGGGCGGGGAATTGTTTTATCAGTTCAGTTTCCTGCAATTAATACATCACCCACACACACACGCACGCACGTACGCGCACACATACACACACACACACACACACAAAACACGAAGCTGCTATTCAAGTCGTATTTACACTGCTGATCTGCTTACGGAATGGTATTACTATTAGCCATGACATCTTCAGGAGAACCTACTACTTCAACAACCTCTCATTCAGCAAAGGCACCTCTTCCTTCCACAAATCACCTCATCGGTATAGCCTACACGATCCCCAGCCTGACTACCTTTTTCCACACCAAATACAACAAAAGTGGTCCGTCCCTCGTGCCCAGCTCATCAGTGTGTCCTCACTGCCCACGTGTGTTTGTGGAGAGGATCAGATGATGTAATCCTCCCACACAATGGATTACGTGCGTGTTAAATCCACCTAGGACATGACTTAACAACGTTTGAACATGTGACCTTCTTCTCTAAAACGCCAAGCCAATGTTTCAAAGTTAGCCAGCTGCGGAGAATCTGACACTGTGGCCATCCTGCCGTTGTCAAGCAACGTTTCCTCGTTACAATCCGAAGATTTTTATCATTTCCAACATTGAGGGGAAAAAAAGAATAGAAAAAATGTGTTGCATTTTTGTGTTTTTCCTGTAACAATCAATGATGGTTTTCTTACTGTTTTTCTTGTTCTAGATAACGGTGGTTTAGTTAATTACAGTGCATAAATAATAATTATTGTTCTGTCCACAACGCAAGTCGTGTCAGCAAACTTGGCCTTCGCCGCGATTGGCAAATTACAGCCACAATATTCCCTCACCGTTCCCTTCAACTGGATTAACTGGTTTTGGCTATTTTTCAGGAGAAGCAAAAAAGTCTCATTCTAGCACAATGGGTCTACGGAGGCTTTTTGATAGTTTGCTATTCGATTATTTTTCGGCTTATAGGTATAAAACCAAGATCATTCGATGCGCCTTTGAATGCAGCTGAACGTGAATGAAAATCGATTTGTCAAATTTGTAAATTAGGACAGTTTTACGGAACGGTGACGAGTTGTCAAAATTGGTAAAATCTAGCAAATTCGAGCAATACTTTTTACCTGTGACTTCGGGCGGCTCATACTGTAATAAATAAACTGTTCACAGCATGGTACTTCCTGAAACAGAAACTAGAACATCATTACAATGATTCATCTATCTCACGGACATTTTCTGTTTTCACTGCGTCTACTACGAACATCTACGCAGCGACAGAACTCAAAACACGTCAAGTACCTCTATATAAAGTCTGGCAAATTGTTTGTGCACAGGGAAGACATCCATTCCATTCCCTTTAGCCCACTCCATTCTAGACAGTGTCCAAGGTTTCTCTGTGTGGTGTAGACTTACAAACGAAGAAGAAAAAGGACAAGTGTTGGTCCCCGTGCTTTTTGGGAACTGCATGAACATTGCATTCACAGTAAATAGATACCCCACAGCAATTGCATTTGGAATGAAATTCCTCCAATATCAAGGAGCTGGAATCTATCACCAGGCTTCAAAACAGTTTTTAAAAAACCATTTATTAAAAAAAAAAAAAAAACGTTTTTTGACTGTCAATGGGATTTCTGAGCCATGTCTAGGCAATTTGGTGAATGTTGTGTGTGTATGTATTTGCGTGTGTGTGCATCCGATCCTGCACGTGTGTTGTTGTGATTGTATACAATCATGTATGCAGGTTAGAGTTGATCATTATTTTGTGTTCCTCCCTGTAAAACGCCTTAAGCCTACAAGAAAATCGCGCTATATATAATTGTTATTGCTGTTAGTTGTCAGCCATCTGAATTGAGAAAAATGAAACCACGGAGATTACAAGCAGACTACGGAAGATCTCTGGTGCGCCACGGCATCTGGATTCTGGAAGCCCCGTCAGTGATGAAAGTCAATTCAGAAGATTACCAGTTCCACGAATAGAAAGAAAGAAAGAAAGAGAGACAATAAAAACTGTTGTTCCAGTATCTGAGGTGAAACATCCAATAAACCTACGACATTTAGACAGTGGCATTCAACACGGCTTAAAAACGTCGCACGTCGGGGAAACAATGTCTATGCGTAGGAGTACATTTAGCAAATAAGATTAGAAATGGTCGCAGTTTGGTAAAGGTCGTACAAAATTGACCGATACAATAAGTCGTCGGTGTTGTGCAAAAAGTGATTATCTCCATTCTCAGGAATAAGGAGATAATCACTTCTTGCACTGAAAAGACGAAATGCTATGAACACCTTGTAAAAACGCTGCGCTTCCTGTCTGAAATTTAACACTGTATTGTGGCTGTTATTATTGTTTTGTCCTAACTTGAAGAGTAAATTGAAAACTACAACTGACACCGCTGTGAATGTCATCACACTGGCGTCTTCAGCGGCGTTTTGTGGTATTGTTTTGTTGTGTTTGTTTGTTTTTTTTTTTCAAATACACAAGAAAAAAGTTTAATCACGTTTCTGTTTTACTTTCATTGTAAACAAATAGATCGGGTTTCCAATGCCATCAATCATCACTCTTGGGCAAAAGAAAAAAAAACACTTTTCAATTTGAAGAGTCCACTGGGAAAATGGGCGTAATCACAGTTTCTGATCATTTGAGTTAATACTGTTTAAAATCTTTCTGACAATACCAGTTAAAAATATGTTACCAGCGAACCAAATAAATAATTCTGCATTGAAAGAAACAGCAAATTTCCCAGAAAGCCCCCATTTGTGCTGTGAGCTTTTAAAGTTAAACATTCATTTTTCTCAGATGACCATAATATCTGTGACAACGCCTGCCTTTCCTTTGTTAGCGACTGTTTCCGTTTGTCTTTTTTCAATGTTCAAGTTTTACATCAATGTCGTCGGCAGAAACAAGGAGAAAAGACAAGGAAATTAACAATAACAGCCTGGCCACACATCATATCATATTCCCGCCCTCCCTGTAATCTACGGCTCGTGAGCGATACCCGTGCCGTCGCGTTTAACAGCATATTATATATCAGGCATCATCTTTACAACAAAGTTGGTGAATAAACGAGTTGTCTCCCTCTTTGTTCAAGACTTGACAGATTCAGAAGACGTCATTTTTTGTTCCACATACCACAAAAGTGCAACCAATTTTAATAATATCGTTCGTGTAATAAGATCGCGCAGCCACACACAGTAGTATTCTCAAACCAAAAACGGGCTTTGAACAATTGGGCACGTGTCAGTGCTTGCAACACGAGCTAACTCTTCGTCTCTCGGCACTACAAAATAAACCTATGCCGTGGCTCTTTATGTCAAAAAAGTTCTTCGTTTGAAAAAAAATATTGTCGGTAAATGAGTTGGTATAGTTTTACATTGAATTATTAATAGCAGACAAGGAAGACTGCAAGAAAGGCTGAGGATATGAGATTTCATTCTAGATATTTTGACACAAAACAATTTTTAACGCGTTTTTTTTTTTTTTTTGAGGTTGGCTTGGTTGTTCTCTGTCCAATCCATTTTGCAAGACTTCGTGAGTCTCCCCGCATTGATATGACTGGCGTCACATTTTCCACGACGAGGTAAAGGAGAAGTGAAAATATGTCTGGTCGGTCAAGGTTTCGAGTGGCTGAAATGGGAATTATTTGGTTGTCACTACAGCCAACTGACACATAAGAACTTTGACGACATCGTTTGTGATAAATCTCGTATTTGTTTCAGTCAATGCCCTACCATGAGATCAAACTGACAGACTGATGAGAATCACGTTATATCCCATGAGGCAAATTCACTTTCACAGGGCGTTTAAGAGTACATAGTGGTACACATATATCTCATGCATCATAACATAAACATATCATAACTCAATAACAGGCCTCTTTCGTAAATTAACATGGAAATGGAACCTTAGTAAATATGGCATACATCTAGCTATAGTGTCTTGTGGAGGCGAATTGTTGAGGGCAAAAACGATCGTCTATAATTATCGCATAGCCAATAATTGAATGCAATGGGGGCCATTTTGTTTTGGGAAGAAAAATGACAATTTCTCCATCCGGCGTGGCGTCCACTAAACACTGCTGCAAGTTTGAAGAATATTTAATTTCGTTGCCAAGGTATAATTAATTTTTTAAATAGTATCCAACCCACCATTTTCCCAACACAAAATGCCTTACCGGGTCCCCCACATAAGACAAGACAAGAGACGCGCTGGTCTAGGGGCAAAGTGCTTGCCTCTCATGCCGAAGGCTCCGGGATCGATTCTCGGTCGTTGCAAGAATGTTGGAATTTGGGGGGGGGGGGGGGGGGGGATTCCAGTCCCTGAGCCTATGGTAGATAGGATCGAGCACCTAGACTTCTCGGATAGGGACGAAAAACTCAGAGGGTCCGTGTGCACATTGTGCACGACAAAGATACCTTAGCAATTGGAAATCGAGAAGATCAAGCCGCTGCCCCGGCAAAATTAAAATAAACAAACAAAAAATTCCTACCACTAAGACACACAAAGACAAGAAAAGTGAGGTGTAAAAGCCAAGAGCAACGAACCTCCCAAAATAAAGACGTAAAAGCCTCACAAGACCATGATCTCCCGTGTGCATGTAAAGGAGACTACCTGTCTCTAGTATGCTGGCACAAAGTAAAGTGTATCTCTGGTGTCATTTGAAATCACAGTTAAAATCAAACACAGTCATATGTCACCCAGTAAAATACTTGAAAAAACTGGTTCCCCCATAATTCTCTGGATTTCCTGGACATAAAATAGATGAGAACAGAAACGTTGTGTTGGTCCCCAAAAATCAATGACCGACCATTTGTCATTTCAGTCAAGGCTGTTGTTATAAGTACGTACGCAATCCAAGCGTTTTGCCCTGTGGGGTAGGTACGTAAACGTACTATCACTTACCCCGTCCTTATCCTCAACCCTAAATCGTATCGAAACCCTTACCCTGCCCTTATATTCTTTCAACCGAAAAACAGGAGGGAAACAAAATGAAAATCTGAAAGAATAATTGATATTAATTAATTATAGCTGTTGTGAGGAGCAGTTCGGAAGTTCTCTAGCTGTGGAATCACAAAAGGCTTTAAAATACGTACCACTAGCGCAAAAAAACTTGAAGAGCTTACGTACTTGTAACCGCCTTGTTCCACAAATCCATACATTTCAGAGCAGTGTCTAAATGCAAAATGACTCAATGGATAAACCATTTCAACAACAAGGGTTACTATTTTACGCTACTGCGAATCTTCACTATATGTACTCGGCAATTTGTTTTCCGTTTCTTTCGAGGAAGAAAAAAATGTACTTTTGAATTTGTACTGTCATCACACGGTTGGCAATAACGTTTCGCGTGGTTATTTCAACTTTAGTTGTAGCTGTTAGACTACTAATAAATGTCGTATTCTCGCTAAACATGAACGGTTTAATCAGTACTGTTACGACCTTACTAATTACTATTTTAAGACGACTAAGGCTGTACTGATGCTGTGTGATCGTGAGATATCCTTTCCTTTCATTATCTCTCTGCTATTTGTTGTAACTGGATAGGAGAGGAGTCCGCTGACGTGAGGTATGGGGAAATGAAGTAATATTTTGTTGCCGTTGTTACTGTTACTAGATCTATTATTTATCATTGATTCTTTCCTCCGTGTTCGAGTAGAGTATCATCCTTGAGTAAACCGATCTGGGGATGATTTGCTTGGCTAGGTAAAAAAGTGTTTGATGACATTCTTTATATTACAGGCATGTCCACGAAAGATCTGGTCTCTTCTGAGTCGATGGCGCGTCCTGCTAGATACTCAGTAGCTTCTCATTAGCTCGGTCGATAATGCGATTAACCCTGTGTGGGATTGATTTGAGTTCAACTACCGCTTGCAAGCATTAGACCAGTGTCCAATCCTATATTCCTCTCATTTTTTCATTTTCTCCCGTTTCTACAAAATTGATTATGTTCATGTTTCCCTCACGGCTTTTTATTTGAAAATCCAGACTACATGCCTATAGGCAAATCAGACACACTTCTGAAGCTGAAGAACAAAACTTTTATCTATCCCGGAATTGCTGCAATGAGTTTTCCTCTCAATGATGAAGAACCTGTCTGTTATTTATCAATAATGGCAAGGTCGTGGCTATTGCATAAGTTTCCATTTGAATCAGAGAAAAATTATGCTAAGCAACTCTACATCGCTTGAGGAAATTATGCAATTACATATTCAACTCTGTCCGCTTACAGTTTCGTTGAACCCATGGAAGATAAAATATAGCCCGAATGCATTACAGCTCTCATGTCAAGGAATACAACATGCAGATAGAAAACGGTATGTTTCTTATAATATTTTGTAGAATAGAATATTTATTTATTCATCAGTTTTAACCATTTATAGTTCACAGTAGTCCCTGTACAAAGTTCTGGTCAGATAACAAAAAAAACCCACAACCAAATGCTGTAGTCTTTACAAAATGCCAAAGTGGCAATTCACAGGATTATGCAAGCGCAAACACTAATCTACGCCATAGCCAGACATAGGCTTACCGACAGACATGACCTTATGGGTCTGATGCGAGAATGCAAGCCAGTCTAAAATTGCCAACATGAATCAAAAATGAAAATAACGCTGAGACAATGACGTAAGACTCAAGGCTAATCCAGACATTTCTGTTCCCGTCGTGTTTTCTATGCTAATCAAGTTTAACCTAATAATTTCATTAGCCAATCCCGCCTCAATTGTCTCTTCCTGTGTGTGTTCTTTAACACTGCGTTTCCTTACCCGCAACAGTTAATTACATCATCCTTGATAGGCGTCTCCGCTTGTGTGCTGTGTAAATAAAATAAAATGAATTAGATAGAGCGCTTCTAACCACTTGATTAAATACGTAATATGAACTCGGACGGAGCAGCGTAATTGTCTCGGAAGTTTTGTTATACCAAACGCTTCGATCTGTCTTTCTGTCTTTCGTGCAATCATCTATCTATCCACCATTACATCATCGATCATACTTAATCGTTCTTCTTATCTTGTTGTACTCTTGCCTTGCCAAAATCATCCTGACTCTGTCAATCTCTGTCTTTCCGACAAACAAATGTATTCATTTTCTGTCTATCATGACGTACATGACCATTAATATCAAGATGAGTCTATTACACTGGTGGCCCTCCGAGTCAAGTCTGTGTTGACTGAGTAGGCCAGGTCACTCTATCCGCCAGTCGAATCAAGACAGTGTTGCCGTGCTATAACTATTGAGACACAATTGTTTCGGTCTCACCCGTGCACGAGGACCCGTTTCATTCCATATTTCACATTTCACACTGAAACTTAGTCAAAACAGAATCCGTTGTGACTCGGTGGCTTCAGCTTTAGCCTATTTGTCTGTCTGTCAATAAAACGCATGGCCGTAAAGCATAATAAAAAATGTCTTTCTCTGGAGCCAATGTGCTGCCAACTAATTTCCCGCCCATAGAAAATTTTACAGTTTCAGCTCCATATTTCTTCATCATGGGATTTTTGTTTTTCCAGCCAGATTTAGATCAATTTAGAATCATAATAATAAAGCCTACATTAAGCGTCATAAAGTAGGCTCTCCTGTCCCAGGAAGTCAGTTAAAACGCATATTATATATTCCTGATCGATCCACCAGCTGCGCGTTATAGAAGCTTTAACTACGTCAACCTGGCGTTTGATGTAAAGAAGTTAGAAGTTCCAAGGACCAGAATATTTCAGACCCTTCCCACCTCTGGAAATTACCAGAAATGTTATTCCTTGAATACTTTGAGTCTAAGATTAGGTTAAACGGCGCGTCAACGATAATGGCTTCTTTCAGCATTTCACTTTTTTTTTATTTGTTATCCTATTTTTGTTTATTTTTCAACTTTGAATAATTATGATCAAATGGAAGTGAAATTAAAAATCTAACGGGGAAAGGCCTATACTGTCAAGTGTATCTTTCTGTAATATGAATTTTGTACAATAAAAATCTGCTACGTCAACTTGTTCCTTTGATACAAAATTTGCTGCGGTTGAAACTGATTTAGGTGTTGCTGATAACTTTAACATATTGTTCAGCTCAAATACTAAACACATAACTTTCACTTCATATTCGCACTTCTGAGACAATAATAAATTTTCTAACTATATGAACACGCAGTAGTCATTTTAATGTTTGGACCTCGATTGCAAAGTACACAGTCATGTTTATATTTTTAACAGCAAAACAGTCTACAAAGCTTAAATTAATCAGTGCAACTGCTCCTGTCAAATACACTTCAAGATGCAAACTGAAACTCTCTGTATCTATTTATGGATTGTATCTATTTATGGATACGGCAGATATAAGACGATTTGCGTCCCAGCTTCTCATAGATGACAAAATTGGCTTTCTTAGTAAAAGCTAAAAGCAGAACAAAATCATCTTCCTATTTCGGGATCTATTGAGGTATTATACAAGGTATTACGCTGTCCCTTATAAGCATGTTTCAGCTCAGCTGGGACAGGTTTCGCATACATGTTTACATCCTAGATGGGTTTTTTTTTACCGATCAGGCCTTTGCCATTGTGTGGCTCCAGGTGCAACATTGCTGTTATCGTCCTGAGGCACAAACTGAAAGTCGGGTCGGTTTGAACAAGAAAGTACAGTTTAGTTGCTCTTCATTGGCTGTTACAGCATTTTTGAGTGGCTATAGGGGTAGCTCAACTGCAAGCGAAACAAAAATGCTTCGACTCTCGTGGGGCCAGATTGAGGCCGCAGCCAGGATAGAGCAAGGTGGAGAAATCTTGGTGGACGACCTATGCCCCACTCGGGGTTCAAGGGTTTAAGTCAAGAAAGTCATAGGGGTAGAATTATAGACGATTGTATGTAGGTATGGGATGTGAGAGAGCCGGGAGTCTCTGTGATGTTCTGAAACACCTGTTATATATGCCAAGGGGAGCAGGATTCACAATTTTCTGGCAACTCTGTCAACCCGGCAACTGACGTGGTAATTAGATCATTTTGACTGAGGGAATCATCAGATGGCATAAGTGAACCATGCGTCGCATGATAAACTTTAGATTCTGTTGTCAGGGGACGGAAGAGAGAAATTAATACTGGGTTGTGATCACCGCTCATCTACAGCTTACTGCCAAGCTGAGAACATGGTTACACTATACCCTCACACCATTCACCCACGGGGTGGTCTGCTAATGCCATCCTACGGCTGTGGACACGTCGTTCTTAACCCCATTCGTACATTCAGACCAAAAAACAAAAAAAAAAGAAAAAGGAAATTCATTACAAAAGTTGTAGAGACCGGCATGGCATGGCAGCGTATACGGATAGGATGAAATAGAAATGTGCTAATCAGGTTAAATAACAGGATAATTAAAGAAAAAAATCAGCTTACATGGAGATCGCATTGGCCTCAGCTTCCTAGTATTGCTGCACTGGCAGCGTGATATCTCAAGTCTGAAATAGTAACACTTAAAACCAAGTTGGTTTCTTTTTTTTTTCTTATCTTATCACGATCGGACGGTGTTGTAAATACTTCCCGTTTCCATTTCTGTCCTTTTTTTTTTGGACCCAATGGGGATTGGGTTTTGGGGACATTGTAACCTCATCATCACAGATAATTTATCAGTTTCACAATAGTCTCCCCTCGGGGACAAGATTTGGTGGACAGGGGGACAAATTAATCGCGTCTGGATCGCCGTCGTCAGTCGTGCAGGCATGAAACCAATCATCGCCATCTGACGTGACTAAATATTGATTTGGTCAGTAAATTCCGTTCACAGTGTTGCAAAATGTTTTGATTGACTGTACAGAGATAGCGGGTCCCCGCAAGTGTTATCAGTTATGACACCGCTCTATGAAGGAGCGGATTGCTCTCTGTGACCCTCACAGGGTACTGTCATATAAAAGAAAAGAAAAAAAATAGGGAACTCTTAACAAAATCTGAATGTTGACAGTGACCTTACATTGTCTGACTGAGTTGACAAGTGCCCTCAAGTGTCCATTATGAAGAAACACTGGACACATATACAAAACTGTATGTCCTTGCTTAACCACATAAAAATAAGCATTATCATTTAAATGGTATGGCGACTTTGTAAATATGCATATTTATACCTGAACCAGTGCAATTCTAGCCAATAAACTATTCAAGTCAATATCAGCCATGACTGACCTGACAAACTGTAAGAGCCATAATATGAAATTAAACTCGTCTTGTCCCATATTCTGGTGAAGAGCAATATCTGGAGAAAGCACAAAAAGACAGTGAGAAAGGTACAGAAGACAACAAGTAGACAGTGAGAATAGATTATATAGTACCGGTTATATAAAGAACCAGATCTGTTTCATGCCACTCTTTGTCAGGTTTCTGTCTTTGGCAAGCCAAAATTATTGTCAACAATCTGCAGACGCCTCGCTTAAACGAGGATATGAACGATTCATATCTGTTCAGTGGTCCTATGAGAAGAGTTACATCTGCAGAGAAGAGGTCCAGATGAAAGGGGGGGGGGAGGGGGACCACTAACACTGAACACTGTCTGTCTTCAGTGTGGTATCGTTGCTAACGCCTGAGGTTGTATGGTCTGGTTCAAGTGGTTGTTTGTTCAACGCTTTAGCCAAAGGACAGGATGCTATTTCTGATACCCGCAATACTCTTACGCCGGCAAATCAATGGTATTTTGGACCCGCCGGTCTTGTAAATTGTGGGCCGATTTGGCAAAAAGGATTCCACAGGGATGATAACATTGAATTTATCACTGCCATCCTGAACGGTATTTTAAATCCTGTGAAGATCGAGATCTCCATATAATAATTATAGTTTTCAGTGTCATGACTTCCTCGATTTTGTAATATTGCCAGAACTAAAGCCTTAAATAGAATAAAAGCCCTTTGATAAAGCGGTAATTGTGCTCATATGACGTGTTAGAGTGGCTATAATACTGTGAGCTGGTGCCATTCAGTTCGAAGTTATCAATAATAACACTAGCACTTGGATGTAATGTTAACTTTGTTATCAGCAAACTTCATCAAATGATTTAAATTCTATGGAATACATTGTCTGTGGCGCTAACTAACGGGCCATGTCGTGTATTGATGGCGTATTATTGACACATGGCTGAGATTGGTGTGGCCGTGATAAACGTGTTGTTTTGTAACTGAACTTTAGGCTCTCATTTTTTTTATTTGTTCCTAATAGCCATTAACTTCACTCGTTCATCAATGTCTACTGTTACTGTCCCAACACTCTTGCCTTTCATTTCTTTAAAAAAAAAAAAAAATGAAGAAAAAATATCAATTTTAAGGGTGAACTAAAAATAACGACAAAATCTACATCGCCTCCAAATTTGTGCAGTAATATTGGTTATAGGCCACACCGCCTGTTAATTTGGTACACGTACCGGTATCTATCACAGCAAGCTACAAGCGGACGTTGTGCTAGCCCTACAAAAGGCAAAAACTAAGTATAAGAAAAGTCCGAAGACGTTGGCAAACGATCAAAACCGCGTCTTGCCCAGACAGTTTCTGTCAATTCACGTCGATTAAGTGCTTGACAACACCAGGAAATCCAGGCAGTTGGCAGATTTCCCTGTTTCCTGGAAAATGATACAGGGGAAAAGACTCGGGGAAGTTCCCGCAAGACATGAACTTTTGAGCTCATTCTCGGACCCAGAGCTGTGATCGGAATGGATGAAATCGCAATCTTTGTACAAAATATACACAATTTGTTTCTTATATGTGTACACTGGTGTTGGCAGGGGTGGGGGTGGAAGAGTGCGTGTATGTGGGGGTGGGGGGGGGGGGCAAAGCATGAGAAAAACCTAACTTATCTATCATATTTCATTTCCGCAAGTTTCATAACTCTACATGCAGCCATTTCGTTTTTTTTTCGCGACCTAATTTCTTGTTTATTCCAACTCCATTGTTTGCACAACTGCGAAATTCGACTCGGAAGGTTTACGGCTCGAACAATATGATAAGGAGTTAGAATAAACCGGAACTGTGAAACAGCGTGACAAGTGCCACAGGGCATTTCAAACACGTGTCAGGGAATGTATTTGTTATAACCTCTTCTACATGCCAGAAATTCTCCAGTTTTTTAGAAAATGGAGATAAAACAAACAAGAACCAAAGTCGCTTTTTTTTTTACTTGTTTGTTTGTTCAAAAAGTAAGAAATTGCCAAATTATAATAGTAGACAATTATCATACATATCAACTGCTTCACGAAAGAAACAACAAGACGCTTCTGTGCTGCATGATGCAGAGCACATAAAAATAGTGTTCTTTTTTGTCTTAATCTGCATGAAACAAATTACACAATGCCATGTCATGTCACATTCCCCAATGTTATGATAACATACCGGATCACCGAATGATCAGCGCATCTCACTCGTTTTTTATGGTTCTGTGATTACGAAGGAATACAGGTTTCTGTGTGACATGACATGAGTTAACTAACAAACGCACGCCTAATCACGTGCACGGACTGACAAACACAAAGTTGTGCACGCGATCATGCACCCTGTTGTTGGGACTTTAGCCAGGTGATAATGTGGGCAGAAAAAATAAGCACCAGTGGACAGCAAAAAAGAAGGAGGTGGTATGTGATAAGCAGACATAGTTATTTGTAGTTGTTTTGACAGAGAGGCAAAATGTAAGTCAGGCAGACAAATACGCTGATAAATGAATAAAAGAAAAGAAAAAGTAAAAAAAAATGGCGGTATGCAGACAGAATGATGGGTGGAAATTTGAAACAGATAAGGCTCGTGACAATGGAAGTTAGAGGGATACGTTCGCTGGTATTATGATGCGCGGAATCATATGTTGACAGACAGACAGTCATGCAGACAGACATGCAGACGGAGGGATGTCCAGGCATGCAGACATAGATAGATAGATAGATAGATAGATAGATAGATAGATAGATAGATAGATAGATAGATAGATAGATAGATAGACAGACAGACAGACAGACAGACAGACAGACAGACAGACAGACAGACAGACAGACAGACAGATAGATAGATAGATAGATAGATAGATAGATAGATAGATAGATAGATAGATAGATAGATAGATAGATAGATAGAGGACGGACGGACGGACGGACGGACAGACAGACAGACAGACAGCAGACAGACAGACAGACAGACAGACAGACAGACAAATAGCTAAACAGATAAGACAGCCGTACAGATCCACCACCAGGCGTCTATAGCAACACCTCTAAAAGACCAAAGACTAGCCAGATATACCACCAACTATACAGGCAGGTTATGATGCTACCAGATCTGCTGGATTGTTGACAGATTCACTTCCTTGTTTACACCAGGCCTGGACTGTTTGGAGATTGCCTTCATCGGAACCCCTGCCGTTCATCCTCCCACTTCAATCTCTCAAACCTTTCCCTCCTTTTTTGATTTCGCCACCCCGTGTAAAAAAATCTACATTAAGTTCAGATTAGCATTAGGGGCAAGTTGGTCTAGAGGCAAGGTGCTCGCTTCTCATGCCGAAGGTACCGGGTTCGATTCCTGGCCAGCGCGGGCATGTTAGAAATTTAGGGGAAGTTCTTGCCCCTGATCCTATGGTAGGTAAAATCGAGCACCTAGTATTGTGGGATATGGACGAAAAACTCGGATGGCCCGTGTGCAAGTTGGGCATGTTAAAGATTACTTGGCAGTTGGAAGTTGAGAAGAGCAGGCCTAACAAGGCCGGCTGCCGGGGCAAAATTAAAGAAAATGGACCCCTACGAACCCTCTCCCCTTAAGGGATCTCACAAACACACAAACACACAAACACACAAAATACAAATACAAATACAACAAGAACAAGAGGAAATAAAACAAGCAAAAGAGAGGTGCAAATGTCAAGGGCAAAGATTCTCCAAAACACAAGTCTTCAGAACAGATTAGCATTAGCTTTAGGGGAAAGAGTGAAGAACTGACTAGGGTAGGGGAAGACAGAGGATGGGGGAAGGAGAGAAACGGAGAAAACACACGGTGGGAGATGGGGAAGAGAGGGTCTGATAATTGAGTTAGGATAAAGCATGTGGACACAGTAACAGTCACACTGTGCTAGGAAACAAGCAAGATTATAGACAGAATATAGCAGAACGATAGGACAGAAGGAGGCCCTTCCAGAGGAGTCCACTAACCATCTGGGGGGAAGAGAGAGTGGAGGGGGGAGGGGAGGAGAGAAGAGGAGAGGAAAAGGCAGACACACAGACAGACACACAGACAGAGGGACGGACAGGTAGAGACAGACAGACAGAGAAAGAAAGAGAAGGAGAACAAGAACGAGAGAACAAGAAGAAGAAGAAGGAACAGTTAGCCATGTATTCGATGTCAGCAATTTAAGAGAAGATTGTAATTCACAATGGCTTGGGAACATTACTATAACCACCAGATATTTCACGAACTCAATGTCAGACGTGAATGAGAGAGAGAGAGAGAGAGAGGGAGAGAGAGAGAGAGAGAGAGAGAGAGAGAGAGAGCGAAAGAGGGAGAAAGAGAGTGATTACATCTTGAAAATGTTTTTGAAGAAAAATCTACGTTGCGCCTTTGTACACACTTCACAACAGCTAATTTGGGTAGTTCCATGGCATGGTGCCCTTTTTTTTCTTTTTGTTCTCATTTTCTGAATTCCTTTACACTGTCAAGTTTCAAGGACTTCAGTTAAAACTGAGGCGTTTGTTGCTATTGTTGTTGTAGCTGTTGTTGTTGTTGTTGTTGTTGTTGTTGTGCATCGTGGGACCTACTGGCTTACTGGAACATCCTTGACCAAATTAATATTATTAAAAAAAATAAAAAAAGTGTGGGGTCGCCGCAAGGCTTGAAGCAAATTCAAAATGTGACCAAACAAAGACCTGTATGTTGCAAAGAGTACAGAAACAATACAGATATGATAATTATTAAATTGCAACGGAAAGAGGAAAGACAAATCAAGCTTTCGACCAATGGATCTTCGTCAGGAAAAAAAGAAATGTAACGTACTATATCCTGTATTATTTCTTTCAAGTTTACAACACGCAACGTTTTTTTTTTTTGTTTTGTTTTACCATCTTTTCACTTTGGAAAATACTTGAAACATCCAATCCATTATTTTTTTTTTAAAGAATATAACCCACTGAGCTGAAAAAAAAAAAAATGAAAGACCTCAGAGCTGCAAATGTGCCTGCCAAAAATGCTTCCTGGATATTAAAATAATTATACAGTGCTTAAAAAAGGAAAAAAGAAAACAATACACCAGGTCCTTGTTGTCACACAATAGAGGAAGGGACTCTCTTCCCAAAAAAAAAGAGGGTGGGGAGCCGGGGAGAGAGGAGGTGGGGGTTATTGCATGAGTTCTTTTGTTTCTCGGGGGCCTCAGCATAGTGCTGTTGGCGTCTCGGGGGCCTCAGCATAGTGCTGTTGGCGTCTCGGGGGCCTCAGCATAGTGCTGTTGGCGTCTCGGGGGCCTCAGCATAGTGCTGTTGGCGTCTCGGGGGCCTCAGCATAGTGCTGTTGGCGTCTCGGGGGCCTCAGCATAGTGCTGTTGGCGTCTCGGGGGCCTCAGCATAGTGCTGTTGGCGTCTCGGGGGCCTCAGCATAGTGCTGTTGGCGTCTCGGGGGCCTCAGCATAGTGCTGTTGGCGTCTCGGGGGCCTCAGCATAGTGCTGTTGGCGTCTCGGGGGCCTCAGCATAGTGCTGTTAGCGTCTCGGGGGCCTCAGCATAGTGCTGTTGGCGTCTCGGGGGCCTCAGCATAGTGCTGTTGGCGTCTCGGGGGCCTCAGCATAGTGCTGTTGGCGTCTCGGGGGCCTCAGCATAGTGCTGTTGGCCTGGCCTGTTCGTGATTGTCTCTCTCTTGGGTCTTTCTTGTTAGTTGGTTGTTCTTTTTTTTTCTTTCTTTCTGTTGTTGTCTTTATTCTTCGTGGTGTTTTTTTTTTTTTTATTTATTAATTTTTGGGATGCGCCAAGGCAAGGGCAAGGACAAGACAAGAAATAAGGGGTTAGAAGACACTGGCGTTATTTATTTGGACAAGCCTGAAAATTAAAATTCCGTGCGGGTGATTGTTTTCTGATGGCAGGCTGACATGACGACGGCCATAATACCAGCTGGTTAAAGGCCAAGATGCGCAATAAGTTATACAAGAATTTGCAAGAGGATAGAACATGACCCAAACAGGGAAAGGCTACGGTAGGATGTAACAGAAGAACAGGGTCATACTTAGGAAAGGAAATGACGAGAGAAGAATACGGCATACCCAAGACAGATGTGATTGAAGGATAGGACATACATCGGCATGAAATGACTAGAGAAAAATAGGACACAGACAGAGATGAAGTCAAAGAAGGATAGGACATAAAAGGTAGGCAAGACAATGACAACTGAAATACAGGACATAAAAAGGAATCATTAGAAGCTTTTATTAAAGAAGTATAGGACATACATTGGCAAGCAGGTGACATAAGAAAGACAAGAAACAAACAGAAAAGACCCACTGGAAGTCAAAGAAAGTTTGGACACATTTCGGCAAAAGTATGATTAAGACAGGACATGCACTGATATTTCAAACCAGAAGGGTAGGACATAAGCTGACAGAAATAGGACAAGACGAAGGAACATAATATTATAAAGGTAGACTTGAGAGAAAAATAGGACACAAAGACATGAAAAAGTCGATGGAAAAGGACAAGAGATATAAAAGGAAGACAGGACAATTTTAATATCAGTGCTGAACAGTCACAACCCGAAGATGTTGGAAGCTAATGCAAGTGTGATATACGGCTATATATGAAACATAAGGTAGCATTTTCACCGGGCATGGAAGGATGCACGGTGATTCTGTGGCGTGGAAGTAGCGTACCATATGCCCAGTTTTGCATTAGCTGGATGAAAGCCTATTGACAGGGGATTATAAGTATGTGCCAATTAAGAGGAGTATGGACAGGTAGCCAGGATATAGTAATGCGTGCTTTTAGCTGCGTATCTGA
Organism: Onchidella celtica; assembly: GCA_963931925.1. Taxonomy (NCBI): domain Eukaryota; kingdom Metazoa; phylum Mollusca; class Gastropoda; order Systellommatophora; family Onchidiidae; genus Onchidella; species Onchidella celtica. The sequence continues at coordinate 53,741,757 of OZ007572.1, read as the reverse complement.
AGGGGGATATAGAGTAAGACAGGCGGACAAATAGGAAGATAGATGAGCTAAATGCAGAGAGGAAAGGACGGACTGATAGTCGGTGGGCGGATAAACGAATGGATGGATTGGGAAATGGATGGATAGGCTGATGAATAAGTAATGACGAGGGTAAAGACAAAATAATCAAACGGACAAAAGAGTGGCCAGACAGACAGACAGACAGACAGACAGACAGACAGACAGACGGACGGACGGACGGACGGACGGACGGACGGACGGACGGACGGACGGACAGACAGACAGACAGACAGACAGACAGACAGACAGACGGGAGCTCATTGTAGGAATGAGGAAACAAACATTTTCATAAAGCTGTAAACTCCTACCGGAAAAAAAAATAACACAATTAAGAACACATAATTAACCAAACCACACGAGGAAATACAAATGTTTAACCCTTCCGTTCCAAAGTCAGAGACCTGAGGCGAGAAAGGGATATCGTATGTTCCAAAGTCTCACCCCTACACCAACAAGTTGCCAGCCTTAGCCAAGACAATCATCAACATGTTCCAGAGAGGGTAATACAACGCCAAAGAGGTGCTGACGTGGCCTAAACATCTGTTAATGAGCGCTGAGGTGCGAACCTTCGCCAGCTAACGCGGTTACAGTGTGGCTTAATAGGTATTCGGGCATGAACTAGCTTCCTAATCTGAACGAATCATGCTCAAAACAACTGTTCCCATGTTTCTTTATTTTCTCGCACCTCTTGTTTGCTTATCTATAGTCTCACAAATGTAGCAAACAAACAAACACGCTGAAGAGGTGTTATCTTGAGATGTGAAATAATCCCTAAGATAGGCACCCATAGGCGACTTGTCTACTCTGCTGTCGCATCCCATTTTCATGTTTAAATGTACGCAAAAGATTGGACAGGCGATTCACTCCAACTGGTCAGGATGTCAGTTCCCTTCGGGTCGACCATGACCAGGTGTGCAGGGGCGTATGTGGCTATGCCGAGGTGGGGAGCCGTAGACCGCCAGCGGTGGTGATACCCTGGAGAGGAGGACGAGCCTCGTGCCAGATTCTACGAGTCTGCGCTGCTACCCGACTCCAACTATTATAACTGACTTTTTTTTTTTCATTGAAAGACGTGTAAAAGCCTACAGCTGCGAACGTCTATACATGGTGATCTTCAACACATGGAGATCCTTACACATGCTAAACACGGGCTCATTACTGAGGTGATAGGTACATGAAGTGAAGACATGACTGCAACACGACAGCAGATCCCATGAAACTATCAGCACAAAGTTCAGTTCGAGACTCAGGCTACGGAGACGAATCAATTCGTCCTATTCTGTCCGTCAACTTGGGCGCGTATCATCGATGTCAACAATGCAACAATTCTCACCGCACCCCTACAAAACGAACGAAAAACAGTAGTATTCACCGTATTTATACGCGCGCAATTCGTGGACATCTAGTGGGAGAAGACATGGTTCGTCTCGGTATTCTGTGTCTCGCGTTCAGGGATATTAAACATGACGTAGATCTGATCAAGGGAGATCTTCCCCCCGTCCGCGCCATAATTTTAACCGCTATTAAGTAAAGCTCACGGTTACACATTGTCACAGTTATCAATTTAAACTCACAACACACGGAATGGTCAGATGGACCTGGGGGCGTGAGGGTCTAGTCAGTTTGTATCAATGGGCGGTAGTCAGATTGACTAATCAGGCTAAAAGGGGCTGGGGTTGTTGTGTTTTCTTGACTGGCGCGGACGGGCGGAAGACCTTCCCTGATCAATTTAAATCTGTACTTTATGTTTTGATGTTGAGCAAGGCAGAAGAGTGTGAAGCCTAACTGAATTAATATTTTGACACCAGATTATGTTTGTAGAACCAAAATCACTGTGACGAACGTTTTTGTGCGTTAGACTATAGCAGAATTCCGTGATTGAAATGTGTTACGAAGTTTTCATAAAAAGGTCAGGAAAACACTAATTTAATTCGTGAGTTTTTACTGCAAGGACTGGAAGGGGGGATGAAGGAGGGAGGAATGAGACAGCGTACCTCGAGAATGTGTAAATATGAGATGCACACACCCGTATAGTCCAAAACTGTGCCAACATTATTTACATCTACTATTTTATTAAATATGTATACTCGTAAAATCTCTGTATATCTATCGTCTTACCGTCCTTTCTCTCTCATCTATCTGTCTATCTATCTGTCTATCTATCTATCTGTCTATCTATCTATCTATCTATCTATCTATCTATCTATCTATCTGTCTATCTATCTATCTATCTATCTATCTACCCACCCACCCACCCATCCACCCATCTGTCTATCTATCTATGTATGCCTATATATCTATTATGTCTGTCTGTCTGTCTGTCGGTCAGCCTGTCTATCTATCTATCTATCTATCTTTCTATCTATCTATCTATCTATTTATCCCTCGTATATGTGCCATTTCAAACTTTAGCTTACAGATGTTACCAGCGCACACCGACACGTCAACGACCACGCATAAAATTAATTACTCCATCTGGCTCTTGTGATCCCCATCAATGGTAGGACTTGATATAAAAAATATAATATCTACATTGCTACATTACTATAACATGTAATAACATATTAAATAATATATTATTGTACGGGTACTGCGCAAAAGAACAGTGCGCAACGCGTCCATTGCTTCCACAGTACTTTCAGGTGCCCAGGAAGGGGGATTGCATGCAAACCATTTCGATTAAATAGCTGCTTATTCGAGATCCCAAAGTAATGAAAAACGCCTGAAATAATTATAAACAACTCTAATCCAGGTACGAGTTCCAATATTACCTTTGAAAACTGACCACCTTGAAAAGTTATGGTACCCACAAATATTCTAGCATTGTTTGTCACTTCTTATTGAAACTTACAATGAAACGGCCAGTTCATGAACTAAAACCTTGAGTATTAATTACATGAACTTTGTTCCCATATCACAAAATCATGGTATTGTTATGAGTGGTTGGAAAGAGCAGGGGGGGAGGGGGAAATATAGCGTAAAAGAATAAGTAGCTAAACTCACCGCGATGTTCAACAGGATCCACAAAAACGAATAATATTCTCGTTCACACCAGGCACCCCTTTAAAGTGCAATAATACGTCTTAGGTTCACGCACACATGCAGATTAACATCCAAGATAAAGGATATGTAAACACAAACTAACACAAGCACTGTTTTATCCGATGTCAAAATAAACTTTGTGATAAAGTCAATTCAAAAAAAACATCTTCATCCCTTATCGCCAGCAACCGCACTAGACAAGAAACACCCATTTCATGCCTTTCAAACCAAGCTACACAGCGAGTTCACCACACTGTGAAGATAAGCTTAATCGCGTATTCATATATGTGTAAACGGGGTTTTTTATTGGTGTATGTGCGTGTTTACACGTAATTTTAGACCCTTCATGTTGACATTTCCATGATGCCAACTTGCAGAATTTCTCAAATGTCAAGCTGCAAAATATTAATATTTCTTGTTGTTGATGTTAATTATTTGTTTCTGTATTTTCTATTTTTTCGCACTAGTTTTAACATTCATTCTCTGGGGAATCACTCTAAAAATATTAACGCGGTAAATACCACGAAATAAACAACATAGTTAAGTGTAGCTGACGTTCACAGTGACCCCACCAGTAAAGTATAGTAAGGGCAGACTCTTCCGTCGGTACATTACTTGGAATATCTGTGCGGATTGTCGAGGACGGGAGAGAGAGGGAGAGAAAGAGAAAGAAAGAGACAGAGACAGACAGAGAGAGAGAGAGAGAGAAAGAGTTTGGGAGATGGGGGGGGGGGGGGGTTCCCTTGACAAAGCAAACTTTCGGTCAGTAAAAGTGCTTTCTTATAAACCCTACAAAACGAAAACAAAGCTGATGTATACTTTTGTTACTGTTGTTGTTTGTTTTAATCCTTTTCAATGATAGTGCATTTCTCGTCTCGTAGTAGTCCATCAAAGCAGGAATTAAGAAAGCAAACTTTCTTCCATTGTAAAAGTATGAAAAGTTAATGCATATCTCGAAAAATGTTCTCATAAATGTTTCAGTGTTCTGACATAAAGGGCGGTCATATTTACTATCTTCCAACCGCTGAACCACTCTAGATTTCAGCGTAATAGGCTTCACCAATTTTACCAAAAATTCCCAAATTCTGTGACCTTAACCTTGCTCTTAAGTGAGACAAACATTGCATTTCGTACTAGTCAGTTGATATGAGTAGTCTGAGCTTTACTCATGGCCAGTTGTTTGCCTAACCTTCTCCACTCACCACTCTATTTAATGGCTGACCTACATTCAACTAGCTGGGTCCCCCCCCCCCCCCCCAAAAAAAATTCTTGTTTTCTACTATTTTCTTGTTAAATAACACACGACACACATGTTATGATTGATACTGTCATTGATCCGTCTCTGAAATATGACTTGCTGATGATCTGTAGAGCCATGTCAACGTACTAATGTAACTTGCGATTGACTGATGAATATCAGTCTCTTTCTAATGAGACACAACAGTGACGTCGGTAAACACTGTCATAACAGAATATTCAAACTACCGAAACAGCTGTGCTCTCCGCTGTTGAGTAGTAACTTACGTCTGACTGGATAAAAGTTCTCCATTAAAGAGACACAACAGCGGTGTTGTTGAACACGGTCATAACAGAATATTCTAACTGAAACAGCTGTGCTACCAGCTGTTGTGTTGTAACAAAGTGATACAAAGTCTACAATCTATCAGAAAAACGGAACAATCAGCGTTTCAAAGGCAGAAACAAAATAGTATCAGTCTGATCTGGGATGGAAATCCCCAACAAAGATATTGTTGGCTTGTGAATGTGGACAGACTGAAGTTGTTAATGGCTTGCAAATGTGTGGGTAGCAAAGATCTATGTTAAATTGGTGTGCGTATGCATTGTGTGTGTGTGTATTTAAATGTTAGAGAGAGACAGAGTGAAAGACATGGAGTTGAAAGAGAGAGCTCTGTTCTTCCGTATGAAAGAGATAGTGGGGGGGGGGGGGGGAAGAGAAGAGAATGAGAGAAAACGAGAGAAAGTGAAAATGCAGGTAAATGACAGGAGGGGGGGGGGAGACAAAGGGAGACAGAAAAGGAAAGAAAGAGAGACAAAAAGAGATAGAAAGAGAGAGACAGAGACACTTAAAGAAAGAGAGAGAAAGGGGCAATCAATAACTAGAAAAAAAAAAAAGAAAGAGAGAAAAGATACCATAGATACTTATATTTCCGAATCCAAAAGGAAGCAAAGGACCCAAGTATTAAATCTGTCATACTTTCTAAACCGTCATATTCATCTTCTTAAACAGTGTAACTACTGCATTATGCACAAATATCACCGTTAACAACAACATTTTGACCCCCACCCTTATGTATCATGTGCAAAGAACACGAGAGGCAAGTCTGTAAGCTGCCCCACGCTATACAGCAGTAAAAAAAATATTAAGCCAGTTCCCTCTTCGATCATTTGCCACTACATTTACTTCCATCAAATTCAGACAAACCCTGTACATACATGCTA